>JANITW010000004.1:42735191-42758508 GCA_027564335.1 Erythroxylum williamsii | reverse complement strand
AGCTTTATAGCTCACCCCCTCTAATCTCCCCCATTCAGGTGACGAGCAAGAGATCGAGTGAGTCACGAGTTACGGCAGCACTCCATTTTGTTCTGTTTATTTATTTTCCATGTTATATTTTTGGAAATCAAGGCTTGAGTTACATTTCAAGTATTATTGGTTCAAGAGTATTTTGTATTTTTGGCTCTTGAACTCAAAGTTGTAATTTGGTTTGAGATGTTCTTAAAGCTTTATGAAACTCACCTTTTGGAGCATGAATTATGGATTTGTTTGTTTAAATCATATGAAAGCAGGTTTCAAGTTTGTTTTCCAGCAGGCCCATTAATTTTCTGCGGGTCTTTTCCTTAAAGGTATAATTAGCATGTTTCACGCCACGCTCTCATGTCCGATGTTGGGCTCCGGCAGCGGGGTCCAACATTTATCTTATAATATTTCTTTCCAATGTTACTTATCATATTTTAAATATCAACATCTATATTTCATTATGTTGTTATCGTTAAATATATAGGTTTAAATCTACTTGGTTCAATAATATCTATTTTTCTATAATGTAAAAATGTTGTGGAAAGATGATATCTCTATTGATAAATAATCTTAGAAACATACCTCATGTTACTCTATAATAAGGGTATGCATCTCTATGTAACTCCCTCCTACTAAATGCTTATACAAATTAATCCCATATATGTATATCACATTTCATATTTCTTTATGTCTCTAATAATATGGATATGATAAAAAAATATTTGTCTTTATATATCTCTATTAAACTTTGAGTTTAAGGTAATTGGACTCTTTTAGGTCATTTTAATGCCCATCCTTTTCCCTTGTGAAAAAAAGGGTGGTAACTTAAGGTGAGATTATAGAAAGGTTGAAAAACTTTTATATTTTGTTGTTCTCTCTTTGTTTATACGTAAAGACTTAATTCGTTAAGAGGCTTAAGGAATCTCTTAACAAAACTAATTTTGGGGACATTTATAAAGACATAAATTAGTTTAGAAAAGAGTTGTTGGAATCCCAAAACATCCCTTTTTAGGACCCTTATATTGAGGGCCAAAAATTTTAAAACAGTTAAATCCCCAAATTTATCATAGGACCATTGATGATCATAATTTCTAAATGAAACAGATAGAATGCAATCATTGAAAGGTGATGACTATAATTCCTCTTTTTCTTAATAGTTATACCCTTACTAAGAGGAACACTAATAGAACCATATCTCTTTAAGATAAGGAAGGCAATTTGACATTTTCATTAGGACCTCTATCTATCATTACATTAAGCTACTTCAAATCAATTCTCAATGTCAAAAAACCCCAATACAATAACTCAAAAGGAACTTAGTTTTTTCAATCCTATAAAGTTAGAGAATAGTTATAGAAAAGAAACTTGAAAATCCTTTCACTAAAGATGAAGCAAAAGAAACTTTAGTTAAGCTTAACCCTTCTAAAGTAATCATCTTCATGGTTGAAATGAGTTTTTTCCCCTTTCGAAAAGCTTGGCATATCATTGGGGAAGAACTCATTGATGTTGGGCTTAATTTCTTTGACAAAGGTAAACTTCTTTAAAAAGTGTATAATATATTAATTTCTCTCACACCTAACATTTCAATGCATTGAGATCACTCAACATAACATAAAAATCCCAACAATATAAGTAATTTTAGGTCGATATTCTACGATAACACTATCTATAAAGCTAACGCTAGTATGTTTGTAGATCATATGAAGGTAGTTCTTCCTTCTCTAATTAATAGCTACCATACTACTTTGTTGATAAATAAAAGTACTAGGAATAATATTCTTATTTTTCAAGAGTTTACGAAAGAATATTATAGTAATTAAGTAAAAGATTCATGTTAAAAGTAGACTTTAAAAAGCTATTGATTTTGTTTATTGAAAGTTCTTATCTGCAACTATTGTGGCAATAAGTTTCCTACTAATATTACTAATTAGATGATGGAAAAAAAATCTCATTTATCTCTTATGTTATCTTGCTAAATGGAGTCGTCTCTAAGCCTTAGAGAATGAGATCCACTTTATCCATATCTTTTTATCTTTTGTCTTGAAGTTCTTCACCTACTGATGGAAAAGTTTATCTTTAAAACTGATTCTTTCAAGTTCCATATGAAGTGATCTAAAATAAGGTTTTTTAATATCTCTTTCCCTAATGATCTCATACTTTTCTCTCATTCTAATCTTATTTTAGTTATTGCATCAATCAAAAGGCTTAAAGAGCTCAAAAGAATTTCTAACCTCATTATCAATTATAATATGCCCTATATTTTTCTCTTTGTTGGATCTTGTAATTAGTTTGACTTATTTTCAACAGCCTTTGCCTTTTAGAAGGGGAGTTTGCCTATAAAAGAATTAAAACCTTTGGATTATAGAAGGGAATCTTGCCTATAAAATACTGAAATTTATCTTTAATCTCTTCCAATTTGTCAAAAGGATTATTAATCTCTAATTCAATAAATAAGAAGCAAACTAAGTTTTTAAAATTCCAAATTTCTCTCATATACTATAAGTGTTCAGTTCATAAACTACAAGCTCGATAGTTTATAAATTTATTGGGTTGCATATTTACTAATTCCTTTGGAATAATCAAGGATATAGGAATATTCTAAAGAATTTCCAATAGATTAGCTTAAATAATATTTGAAAGTTAAAGTCAAATAGAAAAAAAATTTGTAAATCTAAAGATAAGCATATGTTTTCTTCCATCAAGTTGTCCAATAAATTGATTCTAGCTAAGAGGGTTTAGATGTTATTTTTAGAGAAATAAGAACTTTGGTTAAATGAGTTTATTTGAATACCTAGAAGGAATAGCCTTTAATAGCTGAAACTAAATGCTAATATTTCTTAAGAGTTGTAAAATAGTTGCTCAAGAAAGGGATAATATTAGAAAGTACATCATCTAATACATGATAGTTAATGATCAAGACACCTTTTTCTAGCTTGATAAATGACACATCTTAGGACCATTGGAGAACCATTACTCTTTGATGTCGACTACTAGGAGATTTTCACTGTCAATTAAGCTCAAGTAATTGACAAAAGTATATGGACATGGCCAGTCGACAATTCTAAAGTTCTAAATTGCTTAGATAACCTAGAAATTACTTTGTCCATTATTTATCTCACCCCTCTTATTTACATCACAAACTACTCATCCTTGCAAATTTTTAGAATCCTAAGTTAAAAATTGACTTTGACTAGACTTTTTTATTTAAACATCACATACCAAAGGTTAGTTTCATCTTTTGATTAATGATGAATAAAAAAAATAAACACTAAAGGCAAGATCCATTGCCTTCTTCTCCCTATTCTTAATTGTGTGCTTTGTCATAGAGAGCCTAACACATATGACCATCTCATTTCCAATTGCTGCTTCATTTCTTCTTTTTGGAAATATCAAATTATGTCAAACAATGCCCATTAGAATGGCAATTCTTGGTCTAGTAGCATTTAAATTCAAACCTTTTTAATCCACTATTGTTAAACTCTGCCTAAGTTATTGTATCCATAATTTTACACAGTGTTGCAAGAATAGGAAAAGAAAAAAGATAGATTTTCAAGATCATAACCATGTCAAGTGGTGGACTTACCTCTTAGATTATGTTTTGAATAAGCCACAATCACATTTTTATTAATTGAACTGTTATTGCCTTCATAGACAGACCAATCACTTAGAGGAACATCATTGTATCCCTACAAATCCAACACGTAGAATGGTGAATTAATTACCCTTTCGGAAATGGTTTACAAACTGCTTGACGATTTGACTCACCATTAGCCCCATGAACTTACCTCTTAGATTGTATTTTGGATAAGTGGGACAGTTGGGATCAAACTCGGACCCTCTGCCTGGCGAGATTGTTGCAAACTGGAACCTTTATTCATTAAAATCATGAGCATTGTCTTTTGGGTGAATTGGAATCCGTAAATCCCCTCATTAATCTTACTAGCTTCTACATGCCTCTTCTAGCTCTATCACCCATAATAAAGATTTCATCCTTTAACAAACTAGTGTGACGCACGCTTATGGAAAGCCATCGTCGGCGTGTCTTGACAAATTATTCTTCACTTTCTCCATTAGTTACAATTCATCATTTATAAATGCAAGGTTATTTTAATACAAAAAAAAGCTAATGGTCTATTTAGTTTCAATTCTATTTTTTGTTTTTATTTTATCGTTTTTAAATTTAACAAAAATTATTTCAATTTTTTTTTTGTTTTTTGTTTGCGTTTCTTCTTTTTTCATAATATGAAAAATCATAGAAGTGGTTTTGATTTTTATCATAATCTAATTTCATTATTAAGTAAGTAAATATTATTTTATTATTAGATAGCAAATAATAATTTCAGTAATAAATTTTAATTAACTTATTTAAATTAAAGTTGTTCTAAAAAGATAAAAACATTTTCACAAGTAATAATTATTTTAATAATTCAAATTTAACATTAGATATTTAATTACATAAGATTTAAAATAATAATTTTTAAATAATAATTTTAAAAACTAGAATTGATCTATTTTAACAAATAATTAATAGTTTAAAATAAAATTTTGAAAACTTGTTATTCACTTAACTATTTATTTTGAATAAAGATATTATCAAACATAAAATAAAATTATGTAATTTTTAATGAAACTAAATTAAAATATCTCCAAATTTTATTTATTATTCTATTATTTTCAGAAAAAATGTAACTAAATTGGCAATGTTAATAATTATAAAATTTTTCATTTTTAAAGAAAAATAAAAGTTAAATTTTAACATTGTGATCTTAACTAATATGTTGTTTATGGTGTGTTTTTTTTACTAACTAGAGTATTTTTGTAATTTTCTTATGAATTAGACCTATGTTTAAACCTCTACATCTTTGGTCTTACTCTGTATTTTTTTACCTAAAAAAACTTAATAGTTATTGATGTCAGAAACTTTTTGAAAACAATATTTAAAAATACCATTTTTAAAAAATGGATACACAGAAGTGGAAAGCTCCGGAGTCACACATGCAAACCAATGGGAAGAGATAAGTGGAAGTGGTGTAAATGTCTTCAACTTCAACATAAGACTTTTTTTTTTAAGGAGGTCTTAATTTCGGGAGGTTTTGAGTTTGAATTACGCTAAATGAAGAAAAATGAGAATTATTCTTGTTGATGATTCTCTAACAGTAGTGTGAAAGTTGAAACTATTAAAAAACCTAAAGATTGATAAGAACATAATATTAAACAAGACTAGTGATTAATTATTAACTGAACAATCAAGTATGTAAATATTTTTTATACGTAAAAATATACAAATAATATAAGAACCTGAAGGATTTTGAAGTTTCAAAATTTACCTCCGTTAAGATCCTTGAAGTGGGGTCTTAGAGATTTAAAATTAATCGGACTAAATTAAAATATCTAATGTAATAAAAAAAATCACGAATGAGAAAAGAGGCATATAGGCGGTGGCATTTGCAGAAGGGAGTAGGTGGATCAACGGACGCGTACACGCGTCCATTTAACGAAAGAGTGCTCATGTGTCGCTCCTTGTTCATATATGTGCGCATAGAATTAAGATGTGAGAGCTTACCGAAAACATAGAATTTTTCATTCATGCATGGACTTCGGTAGATTTCAGTTTCAATCAATTTGATGATGAAGAATACTGTGGCTGCTTTATAAAATTACTGAACAACATTTAATTGGACAGCCAAGTTTGTCCTTGTCATTACCTGACACCAACGGCAGCTTAGAAGTTATAGATGTAGTGAAAGCAATAATTATTATTATTATGATGCCACTGAAATGATACTTTCCCCCTTTTGAATAGCATGCAATCATCCATGACATTAACAGACTAACTGCGCCATTTTTATATACACGGTAGCATTTGGTTTGCATTATAAATTTAAGGGCACACGATGAAAGATATGGTTGTTAAAACCATTACATGGATTTCAATGCTTATAAAAAGACAAAAAGCATATTGTTCAGAGAAAGGGCGGAAAGAATCTAAAAAGTAAAAACAACCGCCTTCATCATCAACTTAAACAAAGTATGCCCTTAATTATGTCTTGAGGACGAGCCCAAATCATACACGTTTACCCATTGTTAGCAGTTTGTACGCTATAGCATAAAGTCTAAACTGTAAACTGGCAATCCTAACCAATTAAACAACAGCTGTTAGGAACATCTAACTTCAACAAGGTCCTCCTCTAGCAGATTCTCGATCAGGCGGCCTGCATGTACAGGCGCAGATATCTACTTCCAAGAAATCGCGTACAAAATTTTCAGCTTAATTACAAATCTACCGAATGAGGTTGACAGGGTCACTTGGTGCTTTGGTTTGCGTTGTCCTAGCTCGATTAACCTTAGATATGTCACATGTCCTTTTTGCTTATTCCTATGGTTTTCAATCATTTTTTAAATTGGCATGTCTATTTTTTTCCAAAAGTGAATATCTACTGTACATCGTTAAATATACGTCAAGTGGAAACAATAAACACAATACGAGGGCGGGCATTGGGTAAGCCGGGCGTGACGGGCAAGTGACAGTGACCTAATTCTAAGGCCACGTGTAGGGTTGGTTGCTCTCAATCTCAGTATAGGAAAAAACGCGGGTTTTAAGTTTAGACGTGTTCAAAGTAGACATGAATCTCTCACCCCCTCTTTCTCTATCCATCCCCCAAAAGCAAAACCCCTGCCAGCGCCACCTCCTTATTCTCCATAATGGCCCAATGGGGATCAACGAACTACAAACTCTCATCTTTTGCTTTTGCTTTTTTTTTTTCTATTTTATTTTAACATTCCCACATAGGTATAATCAAATCACTCGAAAAGGTTATGGAACTTTCTCCTCCTCCCCCCCCTCGCTCTGCCTACAATAATAACAATAACGATTGATAAAAATTACAAAGTGTAGCAGACCCTTTAAAAAATAGAGAGAGAATGTGGTCGTGTCAACGTATTAAGCCGCTATGTCCCGCAACGCCCCTCCTCACCTCGTTTATATCACTTTTTTATTTGTCAATACCTCTTTCCGAGTACCCCTCTCTATCAATGTAACACGTGGTCTTTCCCTTACATGCTAAACCTCTTACTCTCTTTCCCTTCTTCTTCTATTTAACTCTTCCCCACATCCCTACCTGCACTACTCAAATTACTCTCACGCCCACTTCTTCCTTGAAGCATAACAGCCATTTCCAATTCTCCATAACCCAACCACATCTATCTCAACTCTTATTGTCCAATTCCACTTCTCCTACCTACTTACTACACTGCTCATACTTTACACAATTTTCACCAACAACATAGAGCCATGGCTTCTTCATCTTCATCAAAATCATTTACCACACCCTCCATATCTCCTCATACGCCCATCAGAAAACGTAACATTAGTTCCTCTCTCCACACTCCATCTATACTCCATTTCCCTAAACAATCGCCAACTTATCCTCCTTCTACTCCTACTACTACTTCCTTCCCTACCTCGACTAATACAAAACAAAATTTTAAAGACAAACCAGTTGCTCCCAAGCAGCATCAATGGAACCTTTTACAAGGCGCTGCAGCTCTTGTCTTGGATGCTCTAGAAACAGCTTTGGTTTCTCATGAACGTCGACACCCTCTTCCGAAAACTGCTGATCCCACTCTTCAACTTTCTGGCAACTTTGCTCCGGTCCCGGAACAGGCAGTCGTCCACAATTTACCAGTCTCTGGAAGAATCCCAAATAGCATTAGAGGAGTTTATGTTCGAAACGGTGCGAACCCGCTGCACGAACCAGTCGCGGGTCATCACTTGTTCGATGGCGATGGCATGATCCATGCTGTGGGGTTTGATAACGGTTCGGTGAGGTATGCTTGCAGGTTCACTCAGACCAGCCGTCTGGTTCAAGAGCGAGAGCTGGGACGTGCTTTATTTCCAAAAGCCATAGGTGAGCTTCATGGCCACTCTGGCATAGCAAGACTTTTGCTTTACTATGCTCGGGGCCTTTTTGGTCTAATTGATCCTAGCCGTGGTTCTGGTGTTGCAAACGCTGGTCTTGCTTATTTTGATGGTCGACTTCTTGCTATGTCTGAAGATGATTTGCCTTATCACGTTCGAGTCCTTCCGTCTGGAGATCTCCAAACTGTTGGTCGCTACGATTTTGACAGCCAACTCAAGAGCACAATGATTGCACATCCAAAGGTTGATCCAGTGTCCGGTGAATTGTTTGCTCTAAGCTACGATGTTGTCCAGAAGCCATACCTAAAGTACTTTCGATTCTCCCCTGATGGCAAAAAGTCTCCGGATGTAGAAATTCCTCTTGATCAACCGACCATGATACATGATTTTGCTATTACAGAGAGGTTCGTTGTAGTTCCTGATCAGCAAGTTGTGTTTAAATTGCCTGAAATGTTACGGGGTGGCTCTCCTGTAATTTATGACAAGAAAAAGATGTCTAGGTTTGGGATATTGGACAAGAATGCAATTGATGCTTCAAAGATTATGTGGATTGAAGCGCCAAATTGCTTTTGTTTTCATCTTTGGAACGCATGGGAAGACCCAGAGACCAATGAGGTGGTGGTGATCGGATCATGTATGACTCCACCGGACTCCATTTTCAATGAATGCGACGAGTCGCTAAAGAGTGTGCTATCAGAAATCAGACTGAATTTGGAAACTGGTAAGTCTACTCGTCGACCAATCATTTCAGAGAACGAGCAAGTCAACTTAGAAGCTGGGATGGTTAACCGAAACCTGTTGGGAAGAAAAACCCAGTTCGCATATTTGGCTCTAGCTGAGCCATGGCCAAAAGTTTCAGGTTTTGCCAAAGTTGATCTCTCAACTGGAGAGGTAAAGAAATATATATATGGGGACTGTAAATATGGAGGTGAGCCACTTTTTCTTCCAAACCCCGACTCAGATAGAGAAGATGACGGCTATATTTTAGCGTTTGTGCATAACGAGAAGGATTGGAGATCAGAACTGCAAATTGTGAATGCCATGAATTTGCAGCAAGAAGCCACCATTCAGCTTCCTTCTCGAGTTCCATATGGTTTTCATGGGACGTTTATAAGTGAAAAAGACCTGGAGAAACAGGCCTAGTTCATAAGGTACAGGTTGAAGTGAACTGTAGATACATGTAAATTATTGTCGGATTTCGAGAGGGGTTCACCAGAGGGATAATTGCAGATATGTCCCCGGAATCTCCTATCCTGTTGCATAGTATAAACCCTGTCAGTGGGTTCTGTTTCTAGTCGCTATTTGGGGAATATTAGAGTGAGAGGTTTTGCAGGACTAGCTTGTAGCTTTTGGGTGTAGGTAGATTTGGAGCTCAGCTGGTGTACTGCTTATTCTTTCGCTTGTTGTACATGAGAGAGAGAGAGAGAGAGAGAGAGAGGGGGGGGTTTTTATAAGATATATAATGAGGGAGATTACAAGTTTGATGTGTATGTCCCCTGCTCTTGTCTCTGTTTCTCCCTACACGTTTGTATTACTCTGTTCCTTTCCAACGTTCAAAATTTTCAGATCATAAAATGTCAACCTAGGATTATCTGCCTAACCGGGACTTTCCTGGTTCTGTGCCTCATTTGGTATTAGTGCTTTGAGAAGATGACTTTTATTTATTTTGAATATTTGAAATTCAAGAGATGACAACTCTTCCTTCCATTTTATTTTTTAAGTAACGCTGATTTAGTCTTTTACTACATACATATATGTGAGATGTTACGTCTGGAAAACCAAAAAAAGGCAAGAGTCCACATCAACCTAAAGAGTGCATTACCTTGCTCTTTTCGAAAAATGAGCACGGGAATTCCAAGCAAGTGAGCAACATGGCTTGTAGCACATTGACATATTGGAATCTAGCAAGGATTTTAAGTTGTAAAAAGTAATATTTTGAAATTCGGATTAGGCATCAAATCGGAAGTGTTATTAGTTACCGATTTGATCGGTTCGATCGATAATTCGAACTGGTCATCAAATCCGAAGTCTTATTTTCGATCGAATCGGTGTGGCGTCATAATTATGCAATAATTATATTTAATTATATATAATATTAAAAATATTAAAAAATAAATAAAATATATCAAAAATATATAAAATAAAATAAAAAATAAAAATTTATTGAACTAGTGATCGGATCGATCGAACTGGACTGGTTCGATCGGTCAATTGATCAGTTTTAACCGATTCTCACTGGTTCAATTAATAATTAGTTTTTAAGAGAATCAAACCGAATCGTTGACCGACTACCGATCCGATCTGATTTTCAAAATAACGGTCAAAAGAGTATACAAGTCCCAAGGGTGCATGCGAATGTATAAAATTAATATTTGTTGCTATGCATGGAGATTTTTGTCCAGATAATCTGGTTACTGTTTCACCTTTGCGTACGTATTTCGACTTGGAGAATACTAAGACGGACCAATGATGTCCAAATCCAACGGGGAGTAAGTATCCCATTCATACTGGTGTAATCTTTAGATGATTGTCTATTCAGTTTCGTGCATACTTGATTTTATTACAACAGCTTCCACAATCACATTATTATTAATTGAACTGTTATTGGTGCTTTTACGCTTGTTTACCTTCGTAGACAGGCCAATCACACAGAGGAACATCATTGTATCCCTACAAATCCAACACGTAGAATGCTGAATTAATCACCCTTTTTGAATTGGCTTACAATCGGCTGGTGATTTGACTCACCATTAGCCCAGTGTCTGAACACATTGGTTCCGGGAAGACATGTTTTTCTGAGGTCAACTTCCCATATGCTTTATACTCTAATGAATGGACCTCTTTTTTCAACTTGACGTGTAAGCAATCATTTGCCTTGAAACGAACCGTAATTTGTCAACTCCTAGAGCAACTATCGTATTATGAACAAACATCTCGTTAATTAAGATATTAATTAATTGAGAGACCAAGAAGCTAGAGAGAACACAAGATATACACGAACTAATTTAGATTAATAAGAGTTAGAAGCTTATAATAATTAGAGATGTCATTTCAAAACCTATACATTGAACAACCTGGAACCCGCATCATGGAGGAGTGGATGGTCCATGCATGACTCAATAACTAGGTTGGGAAGTGTCCAAACCAGTGCATCAACTTTCATTGCAGGATAAGTTTATCATGCTTTAGTCGTACCCCCACTACCAAAGCCAAAGACGGTGCGCGCTTTAACGGGTGGACTTCTCTGGTCAGTCCATCGATCGTCATTATTCACTAGGATATGGATATATACAAGTATACGTTCTGACTTATTTATGTCTTTCCTCTTTCGTTCAATGCTTGAACTTGAGTTTTCTCTCATCCGTGGTGCGGCCTTAGACATGGACAAGTTTTGTTTATTTGTTTGCTATACTGTGAAGCAACTTGCTTTTTTGTCTTTGTTGCCAGAATGCTACGAGACACAATCCCAAAAGTCAGCCCAAAAGACAATCTCGCTCTTCTTCAAGCTAATATTAACGTTGAACAAGTCATGGTTTAAGCATAATGGTAGGAAACCATATATCAAAATTTTATTACTATGGGTTTATCAATTTGATGCCAAATATTTGTTGGAAAATCAGGATAGGATCTAATCCCAATCACAACGAAATAATTATAAAGTTTTTTTTTCGTACTCTTTGATTTTCCAAAAACCAAGATCTCTTTACTTTTGTAAAATGATTAACAAGTAAATCATAACAAAGTATAAATCGTAATTCGTACTTTATTTTGAAACTTGATTTTTATCTTGTTGTATTCTTCCAACCGTTCCTGAAATTGATTCTTTTCAATTACCGTAGCCGTACAAATGTCCTACCTCTAACGGTATCAACATAATGGATTAAGAGAACTCTATAACTCTTACAGAAAAGATTAAGCACGAAGTGATAGTTTCATAAAGCTTAAGCCTAGTTATAATAGGTTTTGAACGTTTTAATAATTTAATTGAAATTAAATTCTAATTTCAATTAAAATTTAATTATAATTATAAATAATTCTAATTAAATATCAATTATGCCCAAATAAGATCTAATATCTTATATTGATCTTTATTTATTAAATATCTCATATTTAATCAAAAAGTTTCTAAAACTTTAGAATGAAGTCCAACTTGATATAATTATCTTTGCTCTCTTTTACCTTTTCTGTATATGAGACCCAATTGGTTCCTAAATATATTGGTAATGATTATAAATTATAACTTTAATTCATAATTAGATTTAGATAAATTAAATCTCCTTTTAATTTATCTTTAATTATTCACTTAAACAATTTATAGTCATATAACAAGATTAGCATCTGATAACATATCATGACCACTCAAATATTTAGGAATGTTAAAGTGGTTTTGACTAATCTTTTCGTGCATGATTTTTTTGCATAATTAAATCCCTTCATCATATAACGTCCCGATCAGACAAAGCATGGAATTAATGTATAGTCCTTTTTAGTCCAATCATATTGTTTCTCTGTTATTAGCTCTTGATTCATTTAATCATATTTGTAAACAATTTCAAAGTGTCATTCTACCTTGGTTAAGGAATTCTCGAATCAATACTAATCGAGAATAATGGAACATTCTCCCTAATTACTTTAGGCTGATGAATCCTATCTTGATTACACAACTACCTCAATATAGTTCATGTTATATTCAATAACTACGTATTGACCGACCCATAATTAAATAGGTTATAAGTAGTATCAAAACATAACAATCCCTATACAAGATAACTTTGGTGATCTCAAGTCAAATGATCACTTATGCAATCATCACAATGGTAATTCTATAGACATATACGAAACATTCCAAATGGATTTATCATATTAGGTTTGTTTAGTGAACTTGTTTAAGTATCTCTATACTTTAGCTTATGAGATTGACTACTTTCTTTATAAGGAAAAACATAATGTATACTAGTCTTTTTGAGTTCTGTTAATATCCAGTCTTAATAAAACAATGACTAGGAATAATTTAGGGATAATACAAAAATGCGATATAAACTTTATAATTATTATTTCATTATAATTTCATTTACAATGTACAATTATCTTGTGGACTTTATTATTGATAGTTATAGGTTACATTATATTTTGGTAGGTGTTTTAGTGTGTTTTTAGGTATTGATGAGACGATTTGTGCATGTTTAGGTTTAGAATTATGTTAATGTGATGGTGTGTTTATGTTTTTAAGTGTTTTGTAGTTTAGAGCATTATATTGAACTTTAATTTTATGCACTTGAGGTGTTTTGATATGTTTGTTAGTGTAAGAACTCTGGAGAAAGCTTAGACAAAAGTAAGAAGGTAATGATCGTGACATACCTATCATGGTCATGACAGAAGGTCTCCCTTAGGGTCATGATCATGACAAAAGAGGATCATACTAAGGTTTCACGATCGTGACAAAAGAGGATCACATTAAGGTGTCACGATTGTGGGTTTATGCTCTAAACCTTCTTTTTCCTTTTTATTTTTATTCTTTTCTCATCATTTTTAGTTTATTTTATAAGTTATTTGTTCTCCTCGCATTAATGACAATGTGTTGTCCAAGTGTGGGGAGGTTTGCATTGTTAATTTTTTTTCATGAGTATGAATTTTGCATATCATATTGTTAGTTTTTGCTAAGGTTGACATGCTGTGAAGCATGAGTGTGAATTGTTTAATTGTCTTAATGGATATGACTTGATAAAATTAGTTTAGCTTTAAACATAGTCTTTTATGTTGTAAAGACATATTATCTTGTGAAATTTGTGTTCTAAGTATCTCTGGTTGAATATTCATGCTAATTAGGATATGACATTAGCTTTTTCACCTTAGGAAGTTTGTCATATACATTTATAATTATAAGTCAATCGAATAAGTAACATCATTAGTAACTTTTCATCTGGACGATTAGCTAAAAAAAATGAGGTAGGATACAGGAATTATGAAAAAGGTGTCTTTTTAATAAATAACTATTTCGCTAGCCTTCAGGTTATGAATAGAGCTAGTAGTTAATTAAGACTGTGATGCAGCTGAGTAACCTGGGACATTCATTACAAATGTTTTCTTTCATGTCAAAAGGCTAGTATGACATCCCAACCAAGCCTATTGATAAAACATGGCCTAGTTGAGTTTTTGGGGGACATTTATAAAAAATGTTTACCTTCACGTCAAAAGACTAGGTCAATGTTAAAGAAAATGAACAAAATTTTGTTTTTATAAATAAATACTATCTATCTTTGAAAATAGAAATAATTTTCATGAAAAGCTACTTAGTGATAGTTGGAATTTTGATTTACTATTAATTATCAATGTATATATGCAAGTGTTTAGGGTGAATGAATATTACATTTATATCTTGACTATTATGTATATTCTGTCCAAAGTACTTAGCCACAAATTGCATAAGGTAATATGTTGGAACAACTTGATCGATTGTTGTTTGAGGTTAAAATAATTTTATGAAGTTGGAAGCCATTGTATCATTATTGTATATGCATGAATGTATGTGTTATTATTTGGTGTGTTTACTTTATATTTTTTTTGTTTTCTCTTGAGGAAAAGCAAAAGTTTAAGTATGGAGAGATTGATAGTTATAGTTTACAATATGTTTTGATAGGTGTTTTAGTGTGTTTCTAGGTGTTGAATATATTATTTGTGCATGTTTAGGTTTATAATTATGTTATATAGTGTTTTTATGTTTATGAGTGTTTTGTAGATTAGAGCATGATATTGGACTTTAATTTTGTGTGCTTGAGGTGTTTTAATGTATTTGTTAGTTTATGAACCCAGATGAAGAAGATTGAAGGAAGATGGAGAAAGCATTGAAAAAAGTGACAAGGTCATAATCATGACATGCCTATCATAGTCATGATGGAAGGTCTCCCTTATGGTCACGATCGTGACACTCTTTTCATGATAGTGATAAAAGATGGGTCACACTAGGTCACGATCATGACATCGTAATTGAAGGCAATTTTCCTAGGGTCACGAGCATGACACCCTTGTCATGATCGTGACAGGCACTTGCCAGACGCAGGGATCTCTTTTTATTTTGATATTTGAAGGGTCTTTTCGGACTTTTTGTCTTGCGTAAAATCTAGTGTTTACCCTAATTGACAAAAGAACTATATAAGAACGTTAATTGACCATAATGAGAACTAGCCTCCATTTTCCATTTTTACTGTAATTAACAAAAGAACTACATAAGAACATTAAATGACCATAATGAGATCTAGCCTCTATTTTCCATTCTGAGAAAGAAGATAGAAGAAGGATAGAAGAGGAGAGGAACCTTATCCAGCTACTGTCCAGCCACTCTAACCCAGACATCTCATATTATTTTCTATTTCCTTTTGTTTATTTACTTCATCTTAATGTATACCTTAGATTTGAGGATGTTAAACATGTTGCTAATGATGTTCTAGCTTCATTTTGGCATTGGTTCTTAAATCATTTTGTGACTTAATTGCTTTTGATGTTAATGAAATGTTTGGGTAATGTGATAATAAACCCTTCAAAATTCTAAGATCGATGTCAATTAAATCAGAAGGGATTATGGTAGCATAATGACGATAGAATGAATCCCATCTTCTCATAATTGTTTGGTCTTGTCTTTTTGGAATTTCTCATTTGTTACTCTATTTTGATTTAATTGTGTTAATTTTGGAATTTCAATTTTAGTCAATCCATACGCAATTGCTTAATTTTCTTTTTAGTTTTATTTTCATTTTAATCACATTTTTATAACCTTAGACAAAGTTAGGATTCATTTAGTTTAGCTAATTCCATGTGGGACTGATACTTCAACTACTATGCTTTACGATTCTTGAACTTACGGAGCATTGCAGGTTTTATATAAGTAAAGCTTGCTAAACAATCATGTACATCTAAACATTTACAAGATAAAGGATACCTTTAAATAATTGTCACTAAACTACAACAATAGCGATTGGCTCTAGGGTATAAACCAACAATATTTGCATTGATATGTTCCATTTACACATGTAAATAAGTTGGGTTGTGTAGGTTTTAATTATAATTCATTTTAAAGTTTTAAAGAAGTTAAGTTCATATTCTATCCAATTCATGTGATATACCTAATTTTTAACATAAATTTGGACCATAGCATACAAACATATAAATTTCAGTGGTGAAGTACATTAGATAGATATAGCTATAGAAACTACTATTAAGATACGAGATAATAAAATACCTATAAGACTATTAGTTTAAAATGAAGGATTCAATGTAGAAATAATGCTAGGAACTAATTTCCTTGAATAAAATCCAACCTTATAAGATATTTTCATGAAGAGGAATGATATGATGCATATCATTTTATTATTTTGGGAAAGGTAGAACATTTTTCCATTATTGTAGATACTAAGTTAAGAAAGGAATTTTTTTTAAAATACATTAACGATGATATCCATTATAGAAGAGTAGTTGGGATGAGAAATGCTATTTCTAGCATGAAGGCAACATTTAAAAAGGGATTTCAAACCTATATTGGAAAAAGAAAATTTTTTCTTTAATGATATCTTCAGCCAAAAAGGACACAATTGGCTGCTGAAAATTTGTAAAAATGAAGATAAACATGATTAAAAGAGATGAGATAAGATGTAGTCCTAAAGCACAAAAAAGGTTCTGTTATCTCCAAAAACATACAAAAAATTGTTTATTCTTCTTGTACAAGTGGTTGTAAGACATTTAAAGGAAAAGATAAAGGTAAAGAATCTGTTCTTTGTACATATAATGATGATTTTGAATCAGAAAGATTAAAAATCTCTCCAACTCAAATAAACGAGAATCCACCATCAATAAAGAGAGAATTTACTTTTTAAAAATGTTTCTATGATGTAATAATTGTTAATTTTAGAAGTTGGACTTCAAGTGTGCTTGTATAAATAAGACCCTAGGATAGTAACTACGACATCAAGCATTCTTTATGTATCTCATCTTTGTAATATCTTCAAGTATAAAATAAATTTTTGTTTCTACTGATACAGTTTATAATTTCCATTTAAAACCTTACTCTTCTCCTAAATCTTTAGTACATGCCTCAAGGTAGGAAATGAATTAAAGATATTTTGGACTTAGCTAAAAGAACGTCAAGGGTAGTTACCTTACCCAAAGGTTGGAGCTAGAATGTTCACCAAAAGACTCGATAAAAATTTGGTAAAGCTACAATAAAAAAATAAAAAATAGGTACGAGAGCATAGTGGACCCTTTAATTTGAAAATTGTGAAACTGTTTTGTATATAATTATTTCATGAATTCTTATTTTCTGGAAAAATTCATATATGGATTAACTGGAATATATTTATGCTTTTGTTATATTAGATATTGATAAATTAGAAAATGGAGATTTGCTTCGAATATCTTTAGATAAACCATTACAATTATTCAGAACAAATACTTTAGGTCCTAGTCAACAAGGGTAAGATAGTTAAAGATGCATTCCTTTTTAAATGTTGCCTTTATGCCAAAAATAACGATTCTCATCCCAATTCCTTTTCTATAATAGATATCATTTCGAGTGTATTTAGAAAACTATTTCTTAATTTATTATCCACAATAAAGACAAAAATGTTTTGCCTTTCCAAAGTAATGAAATGATAAGTATCATATCATTAATTTTCATGAAAATTTGGATCAACAGATAATATTTTTAATATCAAGGTATCTTTTGGAGTCAATGTAGGGTTATTTAGATAACAATAAAAAACCCCTTCTTGAATCCATCTAGGAAGTAATGATATCTCAGGAAAGTCTATGTTAGTAGCCTTTATCATTCCAAAATCATACCAATCTCTAATAGCTTGAGGACTAGCTCCTTGTATAAAATTCAATCTAGGATATATCTTAGAAAAATTAATATAATAGGTATCACTATTTTGTAGAGTGTATAAATCTCTCATTACCTTATAATGCACTTGAATAATAGGATGAACCTTTGGAGGGCTATTAATCATGACATTTCTCTGTACCCTTAATTTGCGCATAATATTAGGCCTTGGAGAGATATTATCAAGAGTAACATCTTTTGGCTTAATTTGCAGACTAATAGACTCCTTTATCAAGAAAAAAGAGTTTGTGGAAGATGCGCCTTCAACTTTCTTAGCCTTGTTGACTAGGGTATAAAGTTTTTGTTCTGAATAATTATAATGCATTATTATTGGACCTTGGCTTCGAAGCCCAACATTCGGAGTCATAAGACATGTGCTTGTGCTTGTTACCATGTATGGTTATTCCAATTTATCCTTATTAATCATCCTCGGTTCATCTTCTTATAATTTGTAAACCTATGCCTCTATTTTACTCCACATTGACAATCACCTCAATTGGAACTCCACATATCCAGATATATTCAAAATGCCGAAGCATGTTTAGTAAAATAATACCAGTTTATACTATTTCAACAGATTACCTCACTTTCCTTCAATCAAACTTTTTTTTCCCAATCAATTTGGAATGCTGCCAATTTTGTGGAGAGATAGCGCAATGTGATTAGGAATCTATTGTCTCAAGGATCACTTCATTTAGAGGTCGGATAATAAAGATTGGGCCAAAGGAAATCAAACAAGGTTTTGTCCTCAATTATACTAAACCTGTTTCGAGACAAATGACATAACTTTCTCTACAGAATTCGATTACAATGTTCTTTAGATGTTTTAAAAGAATATTTCAAGATCTACAACTTTTATGAAGACCTTGAGGACTAACTCGGTTATCTACAGGATCAAAAGTGGGATAATATGATAGCATCAGATGAACCCAGATGAAGGGTCAGATGAATTGGGAAAATTATAATAACTTTCCCTAGAGAACTTGGATTAAGGTGTTATTTCAATGGTTCGAAAGGAAATTTAAAGATCTAAAACTTTTATGAAGACCTCAAGGACTAATTCGGTTATATATAGGACCAAAACTGGGATAAGATGATAGGATTAGATGAACCCAAACCAAGGGTGAGACGAATTGGGAAAATTGTCATAACTTTCCTTAGAGAATTTAGATTTAGGTGTTATTTAGATGGTTCAAAAGATAATTTCAAGATCTACAATGTTTATGAAGACCTTTAGGACTAATTAGGTTATCTATAGGATCAAAAGTGGGATAAGACGATAGGATTAGATTAACCCAGACCAAGGGTGAGATGAATTAGGAAAATTATCATAACTTTCCCTAGAGAATTCAGATTTAGGTGTTCTTTAGATGGTTAGAAAGATAATTTCAAGATATACAACTTTTTATGAAGAAGTTGAGGACTAATTCAGTTATATACAGGATCAAAAGTGGGATAAGACGATAGGATTAGATGAACCCGAACCAAGGGTGAGATGAATTGAAAAAATTATCATAACTTTCCCTAGAGAACTTAGATTTAGGTGTTCTTTGGATGATTTGAAAGAGGACTTCAAGATCTACAACTTTTATGCAGACCTTAAAGATCGATTTTATCATCTAAAGGTTCAAATTTGGACCAAAAGATGTTCTGGTCAACATAAGATGAAGCAGAAGGTCAACCTAAGAAGAAGCAGATGGTTAACTTAAGACGAAGCAAAAAGTCAACCTAAGATCATAGAGAAGGTCAACTTAAGATGAAGTAGAAGTCAACTTAAGACAAAGCAGAGGTCAACTTAAGACAAAGTAGAACGTTAACCTAAGATGAAGCAAAGTCAACTTAAGACGAAACAGAATACACTTCTGAGCATCTCCACTTATAAAGATCATAACTTGCGACTCTGATGTCAAAAATTTTCATACTATATACCGTTGGAAAGCTAAAAAGATAAACTAAAACTTTCCAAAAAAAACTTTATGTAATTTAGCCTAGATCAATAAAATATTTCTCCTGAAGTCAAAACATGAATTTTTCCCTTATGGAAGATTTGAAATTTGCACTGTGCTCATTTAGGATGTCCTGAGCTTAACCATGTAGCTACCAAATTGACTTCATTAAGCTCTCAATTCTCAACTCATTGTCTCATCTCCTTTAACTACATCTGATCAGTCATAAATTACTATCTTCCTTTCCATAGCATCTCACTTTTGTATATATATATATATATATATATATATATATATATATCAACAATTCACGTTCCAAAATCATTAACTCAAGTTGATAACTTCTTCACGTATATCTAATTTCAACCCACATCATCCATACATCATTCATATTTCATTAACATCAAAAGAATAAAGTTTTACAAATCTTCAATGGAATTCCAAGCCACATTACATCATCATCTCAAAATCTCAAATTACAAAAGGTTCTTGAACAAACAAACTTGTTGCTTTCCAAAACCAACTCAAAATACAAAATTAAACAAATTTGGAGAAATTCCCTTAGGCTCTTGATTACTTGATCTCTTAGCTATCACCTGAAGATGGGATAAAAAAAGGGTGAGCTTGAAAGCTCGTGGGTAACAAGTTATAAAAAAAGCAAGTCCTTTGAAAGCATTTTACTTATTATAGAAAATTTTCGTTGAGTTCATAAAACACGTGTTCTTAAGCTTTCAGCCAAAATCCACAAGTTACAAGACATGAATGCATCAAACTTGTTAGCATAACATAAGCACATAAGCACATCAGAATAGTTTGGGTGGATCCAAAATGGAATGTACTACACATTTCCCATTAAGGTCCTATGTAGTCGTGAACAAAACATACTAATGCAAACCCACATAATGGTTTTACATAGCCATGAACTTATGGGAGTCCACGAAGGAGTTCCATGTCACTAGCGGGCAGACGGGAGAAGCCTTTAGTCAAAGTGCACTTGACATACTTAGGGGATCACCACAAACTCACATAACATGTATTTCATATCTTGTAAATATATTGCCCAAATTGGCACTTTTCCGGGACTTGATTTTTCATAAACGTGAAATATTTCGAAAACATGATTTCATAAACATGTTATCTTTTCAAAAATCACTTTCAAAGTCTTTTCATAACCTTCACACAATTCATATAACAACATATGGCAATTTCTCAAACCACTTAAAAGCAATAAATGCAACACTTATAATGCAATTGTAAACATTAAACTTCTTTGATTTAAAGAAAACATTAGTGGATTATTTACTATATTATAAACATGTACCCACCTTGAATTCCTTTCTTAAAGACTTGCTTGAAATGTCTCTACTCTTGCTACTCTTACCTTTCTTGATTTCCTTCTATAATAACAAAGATCCCACTCAATAGGGTTTTCAATTTAAAATGTCACAAAGCACAATCACTAAAATTGGTGTTAGAATACTTAAACACATGCATTTTCTAAACTCCATGAACTATGATCCTTCCAAAAATCCAAAAGATTCAAAATGATCTTACCTTGATTCTTCACCAAATAAAGAGATTTTTGGCTCAAATGGGAGCTCTCCTTTTCCTCTTCCTTTTTCTCTTCTTGAACCACTTCAAAATCTCTTTTAAAAGCTAAGAAATGAAGAAACCATAGCTCAACTCTCTTCTTTTCTCTCAACCACTGAAATCTCTCTTCTTTCTCTCTTGATTTGTGATTTCTCTTCTTTCTCTGCTATTTTCGTTTTTCCCCTTCTTAAAATAGCAAGCCAACGTTTCTCCTTCCATTTCTACCCTTAATGAGTCCAAAAAGTCCATTTTACCTTTCTTTATAAACTTAGGTTCTTTTAACCTTAAGTGTCTTGTAAAAAACACCCTTGAACATTCTTACAACCTTAACACTTTAATTCAATCAACCCTATATCATAAAATCTTTCTAACATCAACATAATAATTAACTCTATAAACTTTTATAAAGACCTCATAATTAATGTAAATCATATTTATTCATCAAGAAAAAATTTGGGGGCTAACATTTCTCCCCTTCTTAAAAAAATTTTGTCCTTAAAATTCTTACCTGACTGATCTAGGGGTAGGGGTATGCTTCCTTTTGTGCTCGTCCATTTTTCATTTAACTCCATCACTCAAATCATTTCTTTCAAAGCACCCTAGTTAACGGATTCAATCAATCCTTCTATGACTTATTCAGATATCACACTATCTTATCTGTTTCCTCAATATACTTCAGATTACTCACAATTTTTTCACTTCCTGTGTGGATAACTCCAATATCTTATCATATCAATATTTCTTAATATACTCACATATATCACATTACGAATCTAAGGCATCTTTCATTAATAGCACTTCTCATAATTATTTTGTACAGAATAATTCATGTCGGGCTTAGCTAATCCTTTTTCCTAACTTGAGAACACCTTGGCATGGTGATACTCTCAAAGATAATTTATCTTTCACTTAATAATTCACATCACTATATTGTCAGTACACTTAACTCTTATGCCTATTCTTACTTTATTCCATGCCTTTGGCATTGATCTGCCTAATTCATTCATCTTTCTTGAATCACTTAATTTCTAATATGGACCAATTTCACCTATCAGTAACATCTCCAATTCTAGCCTTTAACCCTTTTAGGCCTTAATCATCACAATACAGAAGCGAACGATTCCTTTTTTGTTAGATAACTCCTCATATACAGTATTCTAATAAAATCACTATGATAATGATTGTGATGCTTAAATTCAAATAGAACTATACTTTGATCTCATGTTACTATAAACTCCAAAATATAAGCTTTAAGCTTATTTTTGACAATTAAGACCGCCGACAAAATCAAACATCCAGTTACTTAATTCTACATTCTTAGTTGCTAAATGATGTCCCGGCATATTTCTACTAGGATGCATAACTTACGTTACCATTTGTACTTTTCTAACAATCTTTTTGCTCAATCATCTTTATCGGTACATATACTTCTTATTTCAATCACAATGTATCTTATTTTTCCTATTCAAACTCAAAATTCAGATCTATTTTCAATCTCTCAATAAGATTCACGATTTCTGAATCCTCAATTTAGGCTTGGTTAATCCTTCCATATGATACTGATCTTCATTTCCATAGCAATTAGTAATTTGATTTGCCCAAAATTCAACTCCACATTCTATGCTCCTTTTTGCACTAGATCTGATAACCTCAATATCAAATTTCTGCTTAATGTATCAGATATAACTCTAACTTTACTTGGAATGACTCATTCGTACAATCATAGTCTTTCAGTACTTATATCAATTATGTCAGTCTCATATTCAATTCTCTCAATTCAATAATTACCTCAAACTTTAATGATCTGCACACGTATATATATATCCAAGATGTTTCTATACATATGCTGTCTCTAAACTTTCAAAACAATCATTAGTGTAGTAGCTCTAAATCATGTATCGAATAGTCAACTCATAGGACTTTAGTTGTCTCCATACATATGAAATCACTTTATTATGCTGCATTGGATTT
>JANITW010000004.1:42560019-42581648 GCA_027564335.1 Erythroxylum williamsii | reverse complement strand
ATCTGACTTGTATCTTCATTGGTCTGATTCATGCATTGTTGAATTATGCTTAAAATCATCATCTTCAATTTCCATTTGCTCCTAACCTTTGGTTTTCCCTTCAGCTTCTTCTTCTTCCTCACTTTCACTGAAATTGCAAGCTTCTCCACTAATTTCAATACAGCAGGTTGCATAAAACAATACAATTCAATAGTCATGTGTTTGTTTTCTTGCATAAAATATGTGAGAATGTGGTCTCTTCAGTGTATGCATTTCCATGCAACTGTTGCAGAGTTTCCTCTCTCTCTTTTTTTAAGGTGAACAAGCATCATAGCTAGCCTAGTTAATAGTCCATGCCTTATTTTCATATAAAAGTAAGTAAATACATGTCAGGTACCAAAACTCCATCTACATCCTGGATTAAAGACTGCTAGCATCTAAATTCTACAAATGACACATTCTATAACTAGAGAGTTCAATAATCCCGTATGATTACATGTTTTGGAGTAATATACTGACAAAACCAAGTTGAATAAGAAAAGTCTGTCAAAGAAATGCATCCAGGTTTGCAAGGATTTAGTGTAGTGCTTACCCATTGTGATTTAAGGACGTCTCGTAATACCTTACAGATTTTATGCTATTTTGGTTGGATTATTAGTATCGCAGACTAGCTTCATTGAAGGAATGTTGAGAGAATTGAGAGAAATTATATGTATTATATTGCATCTCATATTGAAAACAAGAAAGCCCATTTATATACAAGAGTAACATCCTATTTAGGAAAGAAGCTTGGCTTAAACCTAAAGCTAAGCCTATAATTAAGCCTAAAATGAAGCCATAAGTATATTATTAACAGCTGGATTATATACATTAACATCCCCCCTCAAACTTAAGATGGTAGAGAATCTGCCATCTGGAGTTTGCAAACAAGTTCACGAAATCTATGTGGCGCATGAGCTTTGGTGAACATATCTGTCGTTTTTTGTTGAGAGGTGACCGAAACAAGCGTGGGAGTTCCTAGGAGCACATGATGATGAATAAAATGACAATCATATTCTATATGCTTGGTGCGTTCATGAAAAACATCATTGTGTGCTATCTAGATTTCACTTCAGTTATCACAGTGGAGTGTAGTAGCGGATGAATGAGAGAATCCCATGTCTTGTAAAAGCCATTGAAGCCAAAGAAGCTCGGATGTAGTGTCAGCAAGTACTTGATATTCTGTTTCAGTGCTTGAGCGAGAAACAATAGTATGCTTTTTGCTACGCCATGAAATAAGATAACTGCCAAGGAAGAAACAATAACTAGTAGTAGAGCATCTGTCTCTTGGGTCACCTACCCAATCCTTTGACATAATGAAGGATACGAAGAACTACTACAAAATGAGTTGTGCGAGGAGTAGACATAAACTGGCTGACAATATGAACTGCATATGCTATATCAAGGCGAGTGACAGTAAGGTTGACAAGACTGCCTACAAGTTGTCGATAAAGAGTTGCATCACGAAGAGGTGTGCCATCAGTTATAGTGAAATGGGCATTTGTCTCTAGGGTAGTACTACAAAATTTTTCATCTGTGAGACCTGCACGAAAAATAAGATCAATAGCATATTTGGCTTGAGACAAATAATATCCAGAGGAATCGGAGGAGATTTCACGTCCCAGAAAATAGCTCAAAACATCGAGGTCTTTCATCTCAAACTGATGACTTAGGTAGGATTTAAGATCATGAATGCCTTATATATCATCTCCTGTAATGATCATGTCATCCACATAAAGGAGAAGAAGAATATGACCCTTAGAAGTGTTGCGAACGAATAAGGCATGATCGTAGGAGCTGAATTTAAAACCAAACTGAGACACTGTAGAACTGAACTTGGAAAACCAAGCTCGAGGTGTCTACTTTAGTCCATATAAGGCCTTGCAGAGACGACAAACCTTTCTTGTTGGACAATTATAGCCAGGTGGAGGTTGCATATACACTTCCTCTAAGAGATCACCATTAAGAAAGGCATTTTTGACATCCAATTGATACAACTACCAAGTCTTAGTGGAAGCAATAGCTATGAGGCTGCGTACAGATGTAAGGCGAGCAACAGGAGCAAAAGTTTCTTCATAATCAATTCCATATTCCTGTGTGAAACCTTTGGCAATGAGTCTGGCTTTATACCGTTCTATGGAATCGTCTACCCGAGCCTTGATATTATAAACCCATTTACAACCAACTATAGACTTCTTTGGAGGTAAATCAACCACTTCCCATGTATTAGTGCTAGTGAGAGCTTGAAGTTCTTCTACCATTGCTTTTTGCCAAAGAGGATTAGTACTTGCCTTGCGATAGGTGCAAGGTTCATAGAGAGAATTAAAAGTAGAATAATAATGGTAATCACAGAGAGCAAAACTAGGATGACTTACCCGAGTGGAACAAAGAAGTGAAAGTATGGGCGACATAGGAGTGGAAGGAATAGATGGAACAAATTCAGGTTCCACAGACGGAGCAGATTTTGGTGCCGATGCCAAAGGTTGAAGATTTTCTTCAGGAGTGGATAAACTTGCCTAAGAATCGTCTGGAAACAAAGTGATAGTGGGGTCAGTAAAGAAAGGAGACGAAGGAGAATTGACTTGGAATTTGGATAAGGTAGAAAACATTTTATGTTCCCAAAAAGTAACATGACGAGACACTCGAAGGCGTTTGGAGATAGGATCCCAACATCGATAACCTTTGTGGTCAGTGTCATACCCTAAGAAACAACATAATCGAGCTCTAGGTTTTAATTTAGTGTGTTCATGAGACCGAAGAAGAACAAAGCAAGCACATCCAAAAACACGAAAAGATTGATAGTTTAGAGCTTGACCATCTAAACGCTCATAGAGAGTGATAGTACCTATGACAAAGGAAGGAATTCTGTTTATGGTGTACACAGCTGTAAGAGCAGCTTCACCCCAGAAGTTTTCAGGATAGGATAAGGCAATAAGAAGAGCCCAAACAGTATCTAAAATATGTCGGTGTTTACGTTTTGCATGACCATTTTGTTGGGAAGTACCCAGACAAGAACGTTGAACAAGAGTGCCATACTGGGAGAATAAAGTAGACAAGGATTGATCCTTGTACTCCATAGCATTATCATTATGAAAAATATTAAAATTGCAAGAAAAATGAGTTTTGACAATGGATGCGAATTGAGAATAAATGGAGAATAACTCATATCGATTATCCATAAGTTAAATCCAGGTATATCTAAAAAAATCATCAACAAAAATAACAAAATAACATGATCCACCCATAGTAGCAGTTGTGGCAGGACCCCAAATATCATAATGAACCAAGTCAAAAGATGCAAAAGTAACAGAATTACTAATTGGCAAAGGTAAAGCATGATGTTTAGCAAGTTGACATGAAACACAATCCGAAATTGTTTTTTTAACAGATCCTAAACAACCACTAGGGATTAAAGGACCTAGTCTAGGACAAGAGATGTGTCCTAGACGTGACTGCCATATATCAGAAGTAACAACTGCGATGAGAGTTGGTGTGGGAAGATAAAGAGAAGTGAGCTGAAAAAGTTGTCCAACCTTACGACCGGTCCTAAGAATCTTTCCCGTCTGTGGGTCCTGCACAGTACAACCATGAATTGAAAAATGTAAGCCCAGAACAAGTTCACACAATTGACCAACAGAAATAAGATTTAACGATAGTGTAGGAACATAAAACGTATGAGGCAAAGATAAGGAAGATTTAAAGACAGTGCTTATACTATGGACATGTAAGACAGAGTTGTCAGCAATGTGAACAATGGGTGAAGCAGATGGAATAGATTATGATATGAGTGTAGTTGAGTCAGATGTAATATGGTTGCAACAGGCAGAATCAAAAAACCACATAGAAGAAGTACCTGATGTGACAGACAGGACAAAAGATGAAGAAATACCATTTTCTGAGTGAAGTTGCTGAAGAATGACTTTAATGTCTTGCATTGAGAATTTTGGAGAAGTAGATTCATTAGAGGGTCCTTTAGTAACAGTAGCAGCAGCAGCAGAAATGGAAGTGGGACGATAAGAAGGCCGAAAAGAATTGCCAGAAGTAGATGCATTTTTAGCAAGAAGCTTTCTACACTCTGAAATATGATGACCAAATTTCTTACAATATCTGCATTGAGTTTTACGAGAGTAGCCATCAAATGGTGATGTGACAGAAGGAGAGGAGGCAGTCATGACAACATCAATGGAGGGTAAAGTCCTCTATGCTCGGAAAGTGTTGAGATGAGTTTCTTCAAAAAGTAACTCCATGATGATTGTGTCAAGTGTGGGCAAGGGATTCAATGTAATAAGGCACCACTGACTGGTTCAAATTTAGATCTGAGTGTCATAAGAAGATGTCAGACACGTTGGCAATCACGAAGACTAGTATAGAGAGGAGCAGAGACAGAGTCAGGCCATATTGGATCATAAGTAGCCAATTGATCCCAGAGAGTTTGTAATTTAGAAACATAACTATAAATAGTCTGATCTGATTGTTGATGCATTCGATGAAGGCGATGATAGAGCTTAAACTAGTGAACGTCATCAGAAACAGAATATTTGGTATGCAAGAAATCCCATACCTCTTTTGGAGCGTCGAATCTACAAAATTCCAGTTTAATCCTAGAGGTGCACATTACAAAATTCCAGTTTAATCCCAGAGATGCACATATTTCAAAACCAGGTGAGAATTTGATGATTCTTGCTTTCTAATTGATCCATGAGATCTGTGAATTTTTTGTCATCCTCATTGGTTGCTTTTATTGGTTTAGGAATATCACCAGTGGCATATCACCAAAGATGATGGCCTTTCAAGAAACTACATCTCTCTTGAGACCATAAATCATAGTTTGATCCATCAAAAATAACAGTAATAGGATGAGATATTGACTGGAAAACATCAAAAGTAGTCATCATTCAAAATCTAGTCTTCACAGGAGAGGAAAAGATCAAACCGAACCTGAAACTTGATCTTAAGGACTGAATTTTAAATTTTTGATTGCAAAAATGAACTCAGAAGGGTCAAAAACCCTAGGAACCGGTCTAGGTTGTTGAAAAACCAAACCTTATGTGATTGAACCGGGCAGTCAAAGAGTTGAGTCGGTCTGGTCAACGGGTCGCATGGCTGATGGGCAGAAACTTTGGGCGGTGCGTGACGGTGCGTGGAGGCTCCGTTCGAGGTGTGGTTGCTGGCTTTGAACTCGTTTGGACGAGAAGAATATGAAAATATGATCGAAATAAAATTCCAATAAAGATTGACGGCACATCATAGAAACAGAGAATGCAAAAGAAATAAAACAGACCCAAAAGAAAATTCTTCGCAGCAAGGAAGAATAAACGCCCAGAAGAAAAAAAATTTAGTGCGCTAATACCATGTTGAGAGAATTGAGAGAAATTATATGTATTACATTGCATCTCATATTGAATACAAGGAAGCATATTTATATACAAGAGTAACATCCTATTTAGGAAAGAAGCTTGGCTTAAGCCTAAAGCTAAGCCTATAATTAAGTCTAAAATGAAGCCATAAGTATATTATTAATAGTTGGATTATAAACATTAACAGAAGGAAGCATGATTGCAGCAACTGGATTGCTGTTTATTCACCCACCTTCATCAATGATTAATCTATGATCTTTAATATGAAGCTTCCCATGGTGACCACTAACTATAATAGTTGGTTTCTCAATAAAATTTTGTGAGATATCCCAGACAATTTTCCTTCCACTAAATGTTTCGAACTTGGGAACCTGGGTATCATTGGCTTTTAAAGATTTCAGCTGCTCTTCAACATCTTTCCCTTTCTCTAAACCAGCAAGCACAGCAATCAATTTGCAGTGCTTAATCCCTTTTGCGTTGTCTATGCATACATCATCCTGGAACAGTAATTGCACAGTTCTAACAATCAAAGAGCTTTTGGGCGGAATTAAACTTTAACATTTTTAAAATATGATGGTTAAAATTATTCACTCTAAAATGTTTATGTCAAACTTGTCGATTAGTCAAAAAATTAGTATCAAAGCCTCATTTTAATAAATCAATAAATTAATACTTTTAATAAGAACTATCATAGGATCCTGTTTCTATTAGAACCTAATAATATGTTCATGTTATAATTATAAATAATTCGCTAAGATATAACTCTATTTTAATCGTATTTTTTCATGAAATCAAAATTTAGTTGGATTTGCTTCTAAAAGTTTTATAGTTGATTTATTGAAATTATAATAAATATAATAAATCTTGGAATTAAGTGTTTAATATTCAATTGATGAAATCGATAAAATATAATGAATTTTTTAATTAACTAAAAACTATAACAATACTCTATAATTTATACATATCTCAACAACTTTGTCACCATATCGTCAATAGGGATTATAGCAACATTACATAGTGAACATACAATTTTTTTATCTAACTTTTGAGAATTTTTCTCAAACATATCCTATGTCCAAGAACTTGGTTTCACTAACTTAGTATCAACTATACTAAACAAGGTGAATTCTACTAAGAACAAAATATAAATGTAAGAAAAACAAATAATCAATTATATGCCACCACTACCAAATAAGATTATGACTTAAATCATGCATATAGTTACTCCCACTATTTTATTCGAAATAATAGCGCTCATTACTATTCGGAAAGATTACTCTAATCTCTCTAGTGGACTAGGATCCCATTCAAATATAGTTGACCTTCAGTTTACTCAACAAACTAACTAAACTCAAATTAGGTAGATAACAATTTTATCAATCACATCTCATGTGACTCCTAGATCCGTTAGGTGACAACCCTTGCCAAAACATATCTTATATGTCATTCCTAACCCTGCCTCTAAATTCATGTGATCATGAGTTTACTCATCCAAATCACACAAATTTAGTTAACTAAAACCCACTATTATAAGATTAACATATTCGGGTTAAAGGGGCCTTGAATTTACTCAACAAGCCTTACAATAAACAGAACTCTGGTTTATTCTTATAACAATGAAAGGCAATAATCACATTCTTAACGTGTACTTAATATTTTAGCGAGGGATTTTAATTTCGTTCGTCTCATCAAAAAAAATTGCATGTAAAATATCACATATATAAAACATACAATTTATCATGCATCTAATAAATATATCAACCATATAAACAAATTATGCGACTTATGCACCCATAATCAAATTATATGCATAAAATATCAAACTTCGTTTGATTCTAATTATTGATCTTCATAATCTAAAATAGCATTTCCAACTCTTTGGAAAAACTTAAATTAGATTAACACCATTGATTCCTAAATAAATTAAATTCCTATTCCAAATAAAAATTTAATTTGATTTGAAAAAAATCAAATCCAATTAGAAACCATTTCCAATTTATCTTGACCCCTTAAATAAAATTTAATTGAAAAAATTTTTCAATAAATTGTACTTCTTACTTATTATAATTTAGAGAAACTTCTTTTCAAAATTATATAACACATTCTAATCCAATTACTCTAATCTAATTAAAAAACTATTTCTAATCTAATTAGAAATTATTTTTCCTTAATTAGAAAACTATTTTCTAAAATTAAAAAGAAACAACTTTCAAAATTAAATAAAACATTTTTAAATCTAATTAAGAAAGTTATTATATATTATTTATTTAGAGATTTATGTTTTTGACTAATTAGAAAACCTTTTTTTAATAAATTAGACAAATATTTTTAAAATATTAAAGAAAGTTCTTTTTCTTGATAAATAAATGAAAACACTTTTTAAATTTTAATCAAGATAATATCTTGCCCCTAAGGAGCACTATGTCTAGCAGTTTTCAATTCACCTGTCTGCGTGATAGTGGCAAGAACAATGCAATTGTGAAGCTTTCAACCAAAAGCAGACAGTGCACGTTTTCTTTGGATGCACGTTTCCTTTGGCAAAACCAGTCTAACCAAAAGCAAACTCTGAAAGTGCACGTTTTCTGGTAATGCATGACCCCCTCCAGCAGCCAGCTCATATGGAGACCAACAAAATTTTTTAAAAATCGTAACTCCTTTCAAAGAGCTTTTCTTATTCAAGTGTTAAAAACGACTCTCACGATCATCCACTTCTTGCCCACGCTGCTCCCGCGGTAACAACCCTATTTCATTTTCTAAATCATCTCCAACAGATGTTGCATTGCTTGCTCCTATCATCGGTCTTAGAAAAGATGCAAGTTACATGCATAATCGAAGCCATTTTAAGGGTCTGTTAAGGTTTTTAGGGTTCATACATTATTAATCTAAAACACCTTTCAGATTTTGGTTGCAAACTTTTGCAATTCAATTCCAAAATTATAACGAATAACAATCAAACAACTTAATCAAATTATAGAAATAAAATTTGGTCTAATATCACTGTTGGAAAATTGGGTTAGGATCCGATCCGAATTGTAGCGGAATAATCACAAAATATCTTCGTTATTTTTTATTTCCTGAAAATCAAGATCTATTTAATTTTATAAAATGATTAACTCAAATCATAATAAAGCAGAAATTTAATTCGTACCTTATTCTGAAGCTTGATCTTTATCTTGATGCATCCCTCGAACTATTTCCAAAACCAATCCGTCTCAATCACCGTAGCCGCACAAGTGTCAAGCCTTTAATGATATCCACAAAATAGGTAGAGAGAACTCTGTAACTTTTACAGAGAGGGTTAAGTATGGAGTGCTAGCTCCATAGAGCTCAAGCCTATTTATAATAAGTTTTGAACGTTTTAGTAATTTAATTGAAATTAAATATTAATTTCAATTAAATTTTAATTAGAATTACAAATAATTCTAATTAAATACCAATTATGCTCAAATAAGATTCAATATATTATATTGATCCTTATTTATTAAATATCTCATATTTAATCATAAAGTTTCTCAAACTTTATAATCAAGTTTAACTTGATAAAATCAACTTTGCTCTCTCCAACCCATTTTATATATAAGATTCATTAAGTTCTCAAATATGTTAGTAATGATTATAAATTCTAATTCTAATTCATAATTAGAATCAGATAAACTGAAATTCGTTTTAATTTATCTTTAATTCTCTAATTAAATAATTTATAGTCATAGATCAAGACTGGCATCTAGCAACGTATCATAACCACTCAAATATTTAGAAATGTCAAAGTGGTTTTGACTAACCTTTTTGTGCATGATTTTTCTGTATAATTCAATCATTTCATCAATCAATGTTCCAATTAGACATAAAGCTTGGAATTAATGTCTACTCTATTTTAAGTTCAATTATATTAGTTATCCAATTTAGCTATTGATTCAATTAATGATAATTGTAAACTGTTTGCAAAATATCATTCTAGTTTATAAAATATCATTCCACCTTGGTCAAGGATTTCTTGAATCAATATTAATCGAGAATAACGGAACATTCTTCCTAATTACTTTAGGGTAATAAATCTTATCTTGATCATTCATCTATCTCCATATAGTTTATTTTACATCTAATGACTCCCGTTTAAATGACATTTGATAACATAGATCACAAATAGTATCAAAGCATAACAATCCTCATACAAGATAACTTTGATGACCCCAAATCAAATGATCACTTATAAAATCATTACAATGAAAATTTCAAATGAATTTCTCATATCGAGTTTGTTCAGTAAACTTGTTCTTTAGCAAGCACTCACACGTTTATTTAAGTATCTCTATACTGTAACTTATAAGATCGATTACTTCTTTCATAAGGAAAAACAAAATATGTGCTAGTCTTTTTCCGTTCTATTAATCTCCAATCTTAATAAAACAATAACTAAAAATAATTAGGAATATTACATAAATGCAATATGAATCTCATTAAAATTTCATTTGCAATGTATAATTATTCCATGGACTTTATTATATACATTTAAACAAGTACAAGATAAATGTCTCTTAAATAATTTGTCACTAAACTACAACCAACACTATTGACTGTAAGGCATAAACCAATAGTTAATAGCTAACAAAATAGACCAATATGTTGAATTCAAGTTCCACAATAAATGTAAGAAGTTGAAACTACATAACTTATCTTTTACTATTTGTCTATTGCTTTTTTATCTAGCTTAGCTTGCTTCAGTAAGAACATTAATAAGCTGCCTAGATTCTTTTTTGGTATGTGATCAGGGTATCCACTGGTGGATCCAGTGACTAATCCCCTCGCTGATGGGAAGGCATCTCACAGGGTGGGACAGCTGGCTCAAGAATTTAAGGCTGCTCCATATCCAAAACCAAAGATCGAACCCCTGACCTTTGGTTAAGGGTTATCTATCAATATTGCTTAAAATAGTCTATATGTTTCATTCGAGGCTTAAACATTAACAAACATCCTCACAAGGATCTTTGGTCTCAATTATTAGGCACTTTCTTTAAGATACGTTGGGATACATATGTATGATAAAAGAATCAACAACTCAAATTATAAGCCTTTATTTGTTTCAGTTAGGATTTAGCATTGGAATACTAATTTCCTTTCTTATGTTGGTGTATTGCAGCTCATCAAATCAGTTATAATTAATCTCCATATATATTAGATGTGTCACTTATATATGGCTCAAAAGAACACCAAGTATATAGATGAAATCCTAAATAATTTCATACGGTCAGAAAACCCTACTAATGCTCAAGGAGCTAAGGTAAGATGAAATGAGGTTTGCTCTTCGGAAGGACGTATGGGTATAACCCATCATATACACCAATAAGATGCTTACGGAAAAGAGGATTGGGAAGCTTTTGCGGACAAAGAATCTATTTAAGTTAGATAGGTACACGCATATCATAAAGGAACATGGTTTTTAGAGTATCAAGCCTAATAAGAGCAACTCTTTGACTCTCAATGAGATCTTAAAATCAAGGGCCGTAGTACATCAGCATGTGAAAACCATTCTTAGGAATGGAAATAACACTTATTTCTAGTTTGATGAATGGAATGAGTCAGGACCTTTGTACACCATTTAGGAGTAAAGGCTTTTAATCCCCGAAGTCAAAGTAAACTCCATTATCGTTAATTCAATTACATAATTGAGCATGTGCCAAACTATAATCTCGACGTTGTAAGTTAAGGACAAAGTAATCTGGACGGGTCATAATTTCAAGAATGTCCCCAATAAATCTTACTAAAATCCAGATGAAAGCCAGTGTCGTTTCATGGCAATTCATTCTCTAGCTCACTGAACAAGCTTGATAGTAACAAGAAACAATCCGTATGTAAAGATGATCTTATTCTCCTATAATTACTCGAAAGTTCTTTCCTACTTCTAGACCTAACTCATGGTATCCGAGTTCAGATAAGCGTTTGTTTATGTGACATTTTAGTGTGAATCAATATATATTTTTAATCATTTATCTCGCTGAAATCTGGCGAGTTTGTATTCTTTTCTGAGTTCAATATATTTTCCTTCACTCTCTCAAACGCTTAATGCTATATAATAGGCCATGTTTCAGAAACATGAGGCATCTGAATGAACAATTTAACAAAATAGAAACGGGGAAAGACCAAGCCTATATAAGATTAGTGACAAAAATTAGTCTACAAATTCTCTCAACACATCGTACTGCGAGCCTTGCGTACACCAATGTCAAAATCAAAAGTCCTTTCGGGATGCCTTTCCAATGTGAATGTCAAAATCAAAAGACCTTTCGGGATGCCTTTCCAATGTCATACTCCTGGAACCAACCCCCTGCAAAGCAGGATGGCCGCAAGGGCTTATGCTGGGTTTTCATTCATCACTGGGATCAATTTGGAACCCCACAAATTCCATGTAGCTGACATTACAGTCCAATTGTTAGATGATACAAAAAGCATCTAGTAACAGCAAAAGACTAAAATAAGTAATCTCTCCTATGAAGGATTATAGACGAGTGGTGCACTTAATTAAGATGGCATTAATTTATTCCAGGGAGAAGCATACCACAAACACCAAAACTTTTAAAACTTCTATAAATCAAAAGCAAGGCTTCTCATTTTAACAATAGAATACTACAATAACATCAAGGGAGTAAACTTTTCTCAAATGATATTGTCATTGCAACAAAAACAAAATGTAAGATTTCATCATGTTGAAACTTCCTCATATGACAGCCAGCAAACACCTGCCATCTACTTAACCTAGATTCTATAAAACTAGCAGCCAGAAGTCAGAAACCATCAGCCATATTAAAACCAAATGATGAAAACAAATACAAGTCAAAATGGAACATCTCATCATTTGCATATCCAAAAGAACCATAAGAAGAAGAAATAGCATCATACCAAGTGCCAAAATTCAATCCTCCTCCATAGGTACATCAGGAATATCAAATCTGTCTTCCTCGATAGTTTTATTGATCACAGAAATAGGAGATGGTAACGGCAGTCAAGGAATTATCATTTCAATACTATGCAACTTTGAGGAAAGTGAGAGGAAACTATTAGAAAAATTAAAGCAGACAGCAAAATCAGCCTGTCAAGTAACCCCGAGACGCATTTAACATCACAAGAAAGATTGCCAAGTCAGCAAACACATTTATTATCCAAATTCAAATATAAATAATATGAAAATTAGCTTGCCTCACTACACAAACTCGATATCCAGGAAACAACGAAACAGATCGTCAGTAAAGATAACTAACAAAAACAATTAAGACAATGTTGACCTTTCACCTTTGATTTTCAATTTCTCACAATATGACAAGGTAGGACCCTGACTCTTTACTTCTCATCTACATTTGCAGTGATAAATCTAATAAGGTTATCCTACACATACTTTTGAAAATCACTTAACATATAGTAGCACATTAAACATCTGCTGCTTCGTGTCTCCGTTTTAGGGACCTTTTACCAAAAAGAAGAGAAAAGGGCAAATCTTCACAGTAGTATATTAACTCTACCCTAGGCCTGAAACATATTGTCCATGCTGACATTGTAGAACATAACACCAGGGTGAAAAGCGTTATCAAAAACTAAACAAAGGTTTTAATCTATATCAATGAAGAGTGCAACTGATGGCAATCATTTACCTTTTCGATCACTACTAGTTGTACTATATTGTAGCATGCAATTACAAACTGCAGCACAATTAAAGTGCAAAATAAACTTGGATATGGGACCATCAACAGCACAAAATGTGAAGCCTAAAAGATCAAGTAAGGACACAACTCTTGTCCCCATTTTAGGGTGCTTTTACCAAAAAGAAGAGAAAAGGGCAAATCTTCACATTAGTATATTAACTCTACCCTAGGCCTGACATATTGTCCATGCTGACATTGTAGAACATAACACCAGGTTGGAAAGCGTTATCAAAAACTAAACAAAGGTTTTAACCTATATCAATGAAGAGTGCAACTGACGGCAATCATTTACCTTTTCGGACACTACTAGTTGTACTATATTGTAGCATGCAATTACAAACTACAACACAATTAAAGTGCAAAACAAACTTGGATATGGGACCATCAACAGCACAAAATGTGAAGCCTAAAAGATAAAGTAAGGACACAACTCTTGTAAGCAAGCAAAAACAACTTGATACATAAGTACACCAGAAGAAAAAGGGAAAAACAAAAAGAAGCATAAAATTATAAGCTTCATGAAAGGATATTTATTAATGTAGAATCTGCCTTTTCTCCACGATTCTGACTATTATCCAGCTCTCTAATAATTTCAGGAGTTACCTACAACCCCCACAAGATAAATGTTAAAACTTCTCCATAATTCCAGTTAGTTGAATATATATCAAGTAAAAAAATAATCAAACAGATATCGCAAGTCTGTTTATCATACTTTTTTATGCTCCATCTTTGACAATAGAATTCTCAGGTTATTTTTGTCTTCCTTCCTCAGTTCATTCTTATACCTGACAATTTCACGCATCAGTTGTATCAGTAAGACCAAAGCAAATTTTGGGTTCAGCTACTTGTACTTGTCTCAAGTGGCATCACAAGCTAAAAATACAAGCAAAAGTTTAACAAGCAGTAATGCCTCATGAAACTGCTGCTGTCAAAAAATAAGAAGCACTCAGTTTGAAGAAAGCTTCAAAAGGAAGAAAGGGGATCAGCCAAAAAAGGTGAAGGATATACCATAAAACATACCAAACTGCTGTCCGATGCATGTGTTCAAGATGCAGAAATAAAAAAAGAAATCAACTTGATCCAACAGAAAGTTCATTTAATCAACTTTAGCAATAACATTTGTGAATTTGAATCAATTAATAAAGCACATAAAAGTTTCCTTTTGTTAATACAAGTTTATGCACTTCCACATATCCCTTAACAAGACAACATTCATGTCAGCATACTCTGCTTTGTCAAACACCCTCCCCTAAGTGTATCTTATTCTTATTCCCAGTCATTGTACGCCGTTCAGTTCGTGAGGCATTGGATAACAGAGAGGAGGAAGAGAAGGTATATGGACGGAGAAATAAGGAATTTTGCATGTTAATTAGCATAACAAATACATCTCAAATTCAATTCCCCTCCCACCTCCATTCCTTTCTGAAACACACATATAAATGAACTTCTTTTCAAAATTTTCTAAAATATGAACTGGTTTATGATAAAGAAAAGTCACTGACAGCTAGTAACTTGTATTAATTAAAAGTCAAATCATCAACATAAGATTGTGACCCCAAGTTTGCATCCACTCCCAATTTCCAGTCTTTTTATCTCATTGTCAAGCACTGCTCTACTAGCTCAAAATGTAATTATTGCAAATAGAAAGCGAGGGAAATACCTCTGCACAAATACCAGCAGTGACAGATGCCATATTACAGGCATGCTTCTTGTTTCTCCAATGAACTTCATAAAATGAGCAACAAGTGCATCAACAACGCGATATGGCAAGGCATATTTCTTTTCTAGCAGGAGCTCGATAAAAAAACTGCAATGGATTATCAGAACTATAAAAGGCCAGTTTTTCAAAAACCATGCACCTTATATGAAAGACAAATTCCAGAATAACATATGAGCTTGACAACTAAGATGACAACAATCTTAACTATGCAACCTTTAAAGGATACTTTGTTGTATTACACATAATTAAAGGTGTGGGAATCGTGCTAGCTTTAGGGCATGCAAGCCATCATGTCAAAGTTAGCGTTATCAAATTCCATCTTATCCATGATAGACATGTATCTTCTATCAGTTGTGAAATTACTGGTTACTAGAAATTACTTGCATCACATCATCCTGCTCCACCAGCCTGGGGAAATCAAATGATAATCTCACTGATTGCGTGTGTCCACTCTATGGTTTTAAGAATGAACTACTCTGGCAAACTATTCCTTACTTTACATGGTTCAGATATAAAATTAATTTCTCTATGCTCCATTATATGTATCACATAACATGGTAAATAAAACTCACTTTCCAGTCAGCAATTACTGACCAAGTTAAGCAGCATTAACCGCAAGATGACATGCCAATTTGTTTTTTCCTAATTAGTAACTAAGCTTCATTGCTTATTCATCCAACAACCGACATGAATGCACTAGCCTGACAAGCTATTCCTTACTTCCAATAGGAATAGACATATCTTTCATTTCTCTATGTTTCAATATATGCATCAAGTAACATGCTCCAGCCCAAGCTAACCAGCAATAACGCCAGATGACAGGTTCATTTTTTTTTTTTCCTAATCTGCAATTAAGACTTTATTGCTCATTAATCCAACAACCCAAGTGAAACTCAAAAGAAACTGAAAAGATCACTTCCAAAAAGGTTACCAGATTACTAAATGCCATCATTCCGAAAAAGGTTACCTTTGCAACTTTGGTATTGAAGGTTTCCTTTCTCAAAAATTACTGAAGGCACCAGCACCAACAGAAAACATATGCAATATGACCTAGGATAAAAATACTAATCTCTAAATCCAATGATGCCAACATGATCTGTTTATCCACAACTTCAATATTTCAACAAGATATCATGATACAATAGACTCAGTTCAAAAGTATGAAAGAAAACCAAATTAAGTAATAGTAATAGCCTTCTTTTCTTATTTTAGCCAAGATCTTGTTGATTCATGCAATGACCAAACTGTTCCGAATAAATGATGGAAAATCTCCACAAATTTCTAACCAGGGACTCAAATTCCTTAGTTCTCAAAAATTCCAATAGAGTTTAGAAAGACTAAGGAAACCCCAGCTAACATTTGACACATGCAAGCCCATCATCAAATTTGTAAGGATAAACAGTAAATCGTTATACTTCAAGTTTCAATATTTTTTTTTCTTTTTAGATATGTACAGAGATTTTTACCTTGTAGTACCACGATATTCCATCTCTGCAAGCTTCAATAGTGCGACACTGCAGTTCAATTTCAATATTTGGGTTTGTCAGACTTCATTTGTATGTCTAAATAATTGAACATAATGGGACCAGTAAACCTACAGATCAAAGGCACAATTTCACCATGATGCATTTAAAAACATTATGTAACTTTGATGCGCAAGTGCTTCCTACATGGACATCAATTTGAAGCATTAACCGCAGCAACAACTTTTGTCTCAAAAAATGCAGTTTCTGCCCTATATCGTTGATAAGAAGTCACAAATCAAGCATGTTACAGTCATTTGCTTCAGGTGAGAATCAAGGAAACACCAAAAGCAAATCGAGGCTAATCTACCAAATCAAATCTCTTGTTAATTCAAACAGAACTCAACTTCAGCTAATATTTTGAGCGCAGTCTCTATTAGTACAACAAAGTTTTTCCAAACAACTCTTATATGCAACCACCACTGCACCAAAACCTAGATTCAGAAATTCCATAATTTTCAGCTAGATTTGAAGACGAATATCCTCAGGTTTCTAACACAGCTTTTCTCTTATCAGTGTCAGAGCTCAATTTTCTTACTAAATCGGAATAATTATACGAAGTATCAAACTACAATTCACTGCAAAATTCAGGCCTCATTTTCTTTTTAAAACCCATAATATAGATCTGCAATGTTTTTTACAACCCGGTGAGAAAATCATTGATCGCAATGACATGAAAAGAAACAAGAACAGTGGCACATAAAAATTATCAAGTTGGTAACTAGATCATTATGCTCAAGGATGTTACACAAATTGAGGTTTTTTAGGATACCTTGAATGAAGCATTGGAATGGAGACCTTTCGCATGATACTCCCAAGAATGAAAGCTTCTTTAAGAGAGCACGTCCCTGACTACAATTAAAGCAATTAATAAAATTAATCAATAAATATAAAATTTAGATCTCAGAGAAATATCAGTGAAAAAGTAAACACCATAAATTTTAAGTCAAGATATAATTTTTTCATTAATAAATATAGGGATTAATTCAACAAAATGATATGATTCCATAAATAGTTTTATCACCATACAACCCTCTTATTGATGTTTTGCCATTGAGTGAGTTGCAATGTTGGTTGGAGTTAGGATTCTAGCCAACTATTTCTCTCTCCGTATTAACATCAAAACATATCAGATCATCACAGGATTTTTCTAAACCCTAATTTCTATTCTAAATAATCAAAATCATATTTCTTCTTTCCACGTAATCCAACTATGTCCTCTGACCATCTTACACAGAATATCTAATACTAGTACCAGTTCATGATTAATAGGTCAAGTATTACAGCCCATGTATATAACAGAGTAGTATAGCAGCTTGCATTAACATATGGCCTTCATTTGTAATCAATAATTTGGTGTAACGAAAGTTCCTATAATGAGAAGTTCTAAGTGTAACAGAGAATAAAATACATATGGGCAGCTCATGTTCATATATACCTTACACAAGGGAAATAGAATTCCCTTGTTAAATGCAGCAGGTTTGTAAAGAGATTTCTTAACAGCTTGATAGAGAGCAAAATGGAGTCTCTTATTCTTCTTAATATCATCCCTGATTCGGGGAAGTAAAACAAGTCTATAGAACCGCTCTGCCTTTTTACCACCGAAATTGGAAGCAAAGATCCTTGTTGCCTGATACAAGGCATTCGGCGACCAATTCTCAGGTTCCGTCAAGTACAAGACATCCTCCCAAAGTTGCATAGAAGGGATGTGTTTGAAAGCTTTGGGCATTTTTCCAGCAGTATAGTTACTCAGAAACTTGCCAACACTGTAAGTTATATGACAAATGGAATTGAAAGTAGACTCGTCATTGTCAAGAACATCTTTCAGCTATTACCTTCCTAAAAGAAATTGCAAACTTATTTTACAGAGCATAAATTAGAAGACTTTTCAGTGACAGATTCCACACGGCTTACCCCTTATACACATCTATGATAGACTGGTCCAACTTAGGCAGAGGTCGAGAATCTGAAAATTTTTAAAACAAAAAACATGTTTGACACGAAACAGTTCGGTATATAAATTTAGTCGCAACCAAAATCCAGGGACTTCATAGATTAAAAAAGAAGAAAAAGCAAATATGATTGACGAGTTATAAACCTGAAGAAACATTAGCATCTTGGTATTTTATTTTTTCAATAATAATGTCTGTAAGTGTCCGCAGAGGACGCGCATCTTTGGAAAAGAATGCCTCCAAAATTTTCTCATCTTCTTCATTAATCACCTCCTAATCATGGAACAAGAGAATAAGATTTACATCAAAACAAAAAAGAAACACTTGAAAACGAGTGGAAGTATACTCACTTCGTAGCCACCATCATCAAAACTTTGAACATCGGAGAATCCTCGAAAATCATCGATGTTCTCCTCTTCAGCGACTTCCTCACTCTGGAACGTTGAAAAGGCATTGTACTGGTCGTTGCTTTTGCTCAATTCCGACTCCTCTTCAATCTCCCTTTGTTGAATCAACGCTTCCTTCAAGATCTTTGAGCTCATACCCGACGATATGAACTGCCAGAGAAAGAAAGAAAATCAAGAATAGATGAGAACTAAAGATTAATTGAAGTTCTGTAATCGTCTGCTACTATACCTTTTCTTGTTTCTGTTGGTGACAGGGTGCTTTGGATCTTTTATTCGTTGACGGGACAGAGCTTACGTCATCAACATCATCGACGGGGAGGAAAGGCTGTGGATTTTGGTGTCGTTCTCGTCTCTTTCCCATCTTGATTCTGCGGCGGCAGTGGAACGGTGGAGTGTGCTTTAAACGCCTACTGAGTCTGCTTTCCAACAGAAAAACCTACGATGGCCGCCCCCAGCTTGAAACCCTCGCTAGCTCTACTTTCCAAAGTTAGATTTCGTTTACTTTACGTTCAACCGTATTTTTACCGATGATTAAATCTTTCCAGTATTTTTACTGATAATTAAAAATTTTCAACTATTTGTTTAAAAATTTTCGAATTTAATTAATTAATAAGTTTAATTTAATTATATTAATAAAATTGAATTCAATTCAATTTACAACATGTAGAATAAATGTAGTAATATTAAAATTAAATTATGTTTGAAACACAATTAAAATAAATTTAATTATTTCATATAATATTTTTATTCTTAACTAAAAAATATTTATTCTTAACTAAAAATATAAAATTTTAATTATTATTATAAAATTGAAGAAGATATAATACATAAATAAATACAGTTAGATCAAAGAATTTTATGATTTATTCTTTATTTTAAAAAAATATCATATTTCTCTAAACTTATAATAATAATTTCATAATTAATATAAAATTACAATTTTCAAATTAAAAAATAAAGGAAAATTAGTATGTTATTAATCATATATAAATATTATTTATCAGGCAAAAATAGGTAAGAAATTCTCATATTCTTATTGAATTCATGCAAGTCAATCACTTGTATGAATTCAATTCGAAGAGTAAATTCAATTTATAAAAAGGATTAGTTTCAATTATATGCATAAATTAAAATCATCTCATTTTTTATGTTTTCAAATAGCTAAATTGAATTGAATTCAATTGTTTTCAAACAGCCTGTGAAGTGATTATATTTATTTTAATATTATTAATTTTATAAATTAATAATTTAAATTAAAATAAATCAATTAATTTTATTTAATAATTTTTAATTAAATTTTAAATTTTTCAATTTTATGATTATCTAATACGATTGAAAATTTTAAACCTTAAAATTCTTATTTTACAGTTTCAACTTTTAAAATTAACTCTTATTTTATAAAATATGACATATTACATTAATATGAATTTTAGGAATATGCTACACATGTCTAGAAAAACAGAAAATTGTCTACAAATTCTTTTCAAAATATTTAAAAACTATCAAAGTAATCTTCAACGGTGCATAATTTAAACTAAACAAGTAAAAATAGGAAATTTGTATGCTTTTAAAACAGCATTGGTTAGTGATACGATAACTTTAACATTTATAAAAAATATATAATTACATTTCTTATATTTTGATATTTATAAAACAATTCTTAATATTAAAGTTCACTCCTAAAATAATCTTTCTAGACAAAGTTTAATATATTATCAAAAATAATTTATTTATTTTATATTAAATTAATTCGTAATAACAATTAAACATATTATCAAAGTTGCGAATATTGTACTAGAATTAGTACTGGATTAGGTTTTGATATGATATTGTACTGGTACTGATCAATATCAAGTATTATTTCAGGTAATTTTTAAAATTATAGCCCCTGAAAGTTTTTAAAATTTGCAAAATAGTCAATTAGTATATTGTACAGTTATACTGTATACTTTACCAGTTTACATCAACTCTCTTTCTAAAAATCATAATAATAAATAATAATCATAATTAATATGAAACAACAATTTTTAAATATTTCACATTTAAATAATAACCACAATTAATATGAAAAAACAATCATCATCATACAAATATAAAATTAAGAATAATACAAAGTATTTAAAATATTACAATAATATAATTTCATCATTTTAATAAATAATAATTACATCCAAACATTCAATAAAAAGAACAATAAATAGCCTTAACTATTACAATTTACAACAAGAATTCATAACTAGAAAACAATTAAGTAAAAGTAAAACCTGAAATAAAAAACATTTACAATTACATTACATATATAAAATTTAACATAAACATCAAATATAAGTAAAATTAAAAGAAGAGGAAAAACAAAAACTCAGAACGAAATTCAATCGTCAATGGAAGGATACCCGTTATAACTGCACTGACCCTAGTTATCATTTAGTACAAAATCCTCACCATTGATTGAAGCTTTATTATCATTATCATTCAAATTTAATGTATCAAATGATATGTTAATGCTTTCCAATCAAGATTATCTTCTAAGTCATTAAAATTTACCAAATTCGATTATTCATAAACCCAATATGCCAAAAGATCAATATTATCAATAGAAATTGGATTAGTTGAACTATTTATGCTATTAAGAATAATAAATTTTAATTATTAGAAAATTATAAGAAATTATATCAAAATTAATAATGATAATAATGATAATAACATACCTATTGGGACCCGATCTGGAGACCGGCGCCCCAACCCAAAAAAGGGAGACGAAAAGAAACAAAGCGGATTCAAATCAAATAAATCGAATCACAACATGCGAAAGCACACGCGAAACAAATACGAAGGTATCGAATCAAAACGAATCGAATACAAATCGAAAGACAAAGCAAACGAGTCAAAGACGAAACAAAAACTGAACCCGACATCCGAGAACTCAAATAGCGAAGAAAACGTTTGCGTTGGAAACCTTAA
>JANITW010000004.1:42511106-42523949 GCA_027564335.1 Erythroxylum williamsii | reverse complement strand
ATATAAGGAATAACCAAATTTTATTAGACAAAAAACAGAAATCATGTTCCTTACAATCATTGGCATGTAATAAACATTATCTAAATATAATTTATGTCCATTAGGAAAGTCCAAGATAACTACTCCCACTGATTCTGCTGAAACATAGGATCCATCTGCTATCTTTACTTGAAATTGACCTTTAAGTTTTTCCTTTGCTAAACCCTTGCAAATAATTACAAATTAGTGGCTCCTGAATCTAATATCTAAGAAACAAATAAATCTGCCACATTTCTAGTTCCTAACAAACTTAGGAAACCCATACCTTGTTTGCTTTTGAGGGACTCAAGATAGACTGAATAGTTTCTTTCCCATTGGCCCTTCTCATCATAGTGAAAACATTTTCCCTTCATGTTCTCTTTGACCCTCTTCTTCATTGGTTGGGCCTTGACTCCTATTTGGGCTTTTTTTTTCATTAGACCCTTCTTCTTTTACTTGCCCTTACCCTTGGGCTTAGAAGAAGATGCTACATTAGCTTCTGGCCCGTGAGCTTTGATATTTAATATCTCCTATTTACTCTGGAGGGTATTCATCAACTTAATCAAGTTGTAATCCTTGTTATTGAGCTCATAGTCCAATTTAAATTGCTAAAAAGAAGAGTTTAAGCTATTGATGATCATAATCATCTGCGTGTCTGCATCCATATCTACCCCAAGCATCTCAACCTCAGTGACTACAAAGATTACCTTAAGCATGTAATCATACACCGGTTAACTAGGTTTTTGTTTGCGATTGTGAAAGGTTTGGATAGCTTTCACCTTTGTAGACTTAGTCCTCACACCAAACAGCTCATGTAAGTGATGGATCATTATACTAGCAGTTTTCATACAAGCAATTTGCTTTTACAACATGCTGCTGATAGAAGCTAGAATATAACATTTAGTAGTCTTATCAGCATTTTTCCATCACTCATGTTGTTGGACTAGCTCAGAAGTTGAATCTCCACCTGAAGGTGTAGGTTTATTTTTAGTTAATACCCATAAAATTTGTTTATATTGAAGAACAATGTCTATGTTACGTCTCCATTCATTAAAATTCTCCCCGTTTTCTAATTTGTTATTTGTCAAGAGCAAAATAAGTGGATTCATTTTGTGGTGATTATGTCTGAAAATATAAATTATTAAAGAGTAAGCAAACTAGACAATAGTGGGACATCTTATCTATTAAAAGAAAAATTGGGACCCTCCCACTTAAAAGGCTACCAAGCATCTTCATGCCTAACTTTTTGAGAAGTGTCATAATTTGGTCCATACATTTATCAACAGAGCTACGGTGGGCAGGTTATTTGATAAAATATGTTGAGTGTATAACCATTTGATTCATCCACTAAAGGTACTTACAAATCATGCCTCGTTGGGAGGTCACATTATCTACCAATGAGTTGACTTATTCCTTAAGAGACTCAAACCATGCAAGATCTAGGATCCATGTCCTCTAGTGGGGAGTAACACTTCACCACATGCAATGGGCCGTCTTATGGAGATCGTGGACCCTCACATGAGCATCATTTCTCACTCAATCTTTTTAGGCTTTAAATTTTATAAATACCATCTTGTCTAGATGCAATTTATTATCCATCCTATATTGTTTCATTATATTTCTCATACATAATGAATGCATGGCAAAACCCAGGGTTGGCAATTTTTCTAAATGGCATATAATTACATAATATCACATATTATTTGCATCCATTCATCCATTCATCTCATGAACTAAGAAACCACTTTTGATTGTCCATCCTAGAACAGAAAAAAGATTACATGGCTTTTAGGACCGAAATAATCTTCTTGAAATTGGATCTTCTGCTTCGAACTCTTCACTCATATAACCTGGTCCATTCGGTAAAAATTGTGTAATGGCATTTTACAAAATTGAATTTTATCACTTTGAAAACAAAAATTCCAGCACTAGATTTTCATAAAAACTGAAAATTGTTCCATTAAAACAAAAAACTAGCACTTTCTTTTTTATTTAAACCGAAACTTGATTCATTGAAAAAAAATACAGCACTTATTTTTGCATAAAAATCGAAACTTGATTCACTGAAACCAAAATCCAACATTTTGGTTTTCGTAAAACCTAAATTATGCCCATACACAACAAAAAGATACGCCGAGCCTATTACCTCTTCATTTCTTCAACCTATGGCTGCTTCATCTTCATCATTACATCAATTTGTACATTACATAATCAAAGTGAACAAAAAAATGAAGCCAAGGAGAAAACATGGTGATGATAGACCACCCTCCTTGTTACAAACCAAATGAAGAAATCTCACATGGTAAATATAAATTTTATGGACAACCAAAAGAGAAAAACATATACCATATGTATTTCTATCAAATAAAAATATGCAACATACAAAAAATAATTGCCAATCCATGCATCACATATAGGAATCGAAATCATGCATAATAAAAATAACTCTGATACTAATTGTTGGATCAAAAAATAAAACATGCAAGATTTGGCTAAAATTAGATTTCAAAACTTTTTTAGAAATAAAAAAACAGCATAAGCAAGATAACTAAATCAACATGCCAAGCCATACATGATATGGTATATGGAAAATAATTATCATAAGAACAAGATGGAGATTATATTACCAACTCCTTTGTTATAGCTTTAACTCCTCGCCATGCTATCCTATCCTCAGCAATATATCCTTTCTTAAACGATGTATCATCTTCTTGTTATTGTATCCTCTTCCCTCGACTAATCCAATCTACCACTTGTTCTTCTTGGACAACTTGGTTAACAAGATCCTTTGGTGGGAAAGGAGATGAAAACTGTGGAGGAGATTTTTCTTAGAAGAAAGAAGCCAAAGATGAGCACCTCCCATGCGAATTTCGGCTAACACATGCAAGAAAGGAGAGAGTGTCCAAAAATTGCAAGAACACCTTTCTTACACCTGGTCAATTTTGGTTATGCATGAAAAGAAAGAAGAGAAGAGCATCCAATGCATCACTTCATTCTTTAATCACACATAAAGAAGCCATTAAATGAGACTCCTCTCATTTGTTTTAAGATGGCTATATGAAAAGGCCAATAACCTAAAATGACATGTCAATGTCGGTTTTAGTGATGAAAGAATGAAGATCATCCATCAAATACACCTCTTTCATCTTTAATCAAATAAATGCTAAAATGTTACATTACATGCCATCATTAAAAGACAACCACCAAACCATTTAATGGTAAGATCATTACTCCATATAATGATGATAGAGCACGATAAATACCATCTTTATTTAGCAATTCAATGCTATATGTGTAGTTGCACATTCAGCCCTAATAAAACTGAGACTGCACCTTCCATTTCTTAAAGAATTTTGTTTTAATTTAATTAATCTAATTAATCAAACTAAACCAAAGTCTAGCCCATTTCTAAATGTTCATTTGGGCTTCTAATTAACCATTAATTAGTGCAAGCCCAACATTCAATCATGAGCTTTAAAATCTTCATTTATATTTTTTAGTTTGCTTGATAACCTTCCTTGAAGCCAAATGGGGAATCTTGTTAGACTTAGATAATTCAAGCTCCAATAAGCCCAGAATTAATTTAATCTTATTAGAGTTAATTCTAACTCATTAACCAAATGTCATTCAACTAAAGAAAATTAGTTGAACTCTTGAATTACTAAATATTATGAGAACACATATTTCAAATAGGATGTCCAATTGCAAACCCTATTATGAACCTTATTTCCACACAACAAAGGGTAAAATTATCGTTTTGTCCTTATATTAGTTTTTCCTTCTAGACTCCTGTTTTACTCTATATGGTAATTAACACACAAGATCTCATCTTAATGTTAAGACTTGATGGGCAGTTAGTCCATCAAAACCCTTGAAGCCAATTTAATCACCAATCTCTATAAAATATCTAAAAGTGGTGATATCACTATAAACTCTTTATTTGAGTGAATGTTCCCTGATACATGTTTCAATTAATAATTCCAACATGCAGACACTAGATTGATACTCCGTAAAAATCCATTTCAATAATATTAAGAATTATAATGAAACACACATGAGTTCACCACTCATCAAGATTATGGTTCGTAATAAAAGAATGTTAAAGTGTCTGTTTTAAAATTAAAGAAATGGCCTACTTTATTCTTTAAAAACATACGTGATTCCATATTCATTTAATTGTGTCATTATCGATAGTCAGCTACTATCATGCTATGAAATTCATCATTCCTTTAAAATAAACTCTTTTACTTACGTGAAGATAAATCGCAACACTACAGTCTAAATCATAATCAAGCGACCAACTTGATTATTCAACTGTGAATCAACTAATTTAGATTCTAATAATATACGTGTTTTCCATATATCTCCATATATATGTAGATTACTTACAAAAGAATCTTAATACCTTGTGTCTAATTATATAACACTCATACAAATGAAACCAAACTCATTTGTTTTATTAATAATAAATATTTTCAGTAAAAAATAACTGGAGGAAGATTAATGTATATATAAATACACTTGCTTTTTAGGGCACTATATTTACATAACCCCCAACAAAAGCAATGTCTTGGAGAATCCCTTTTATAAGTATTAAGGGTGCGGGTGCTTCAAGAAGTTGTTTTCTAGCTACCCCTATCATAATATCACAAAAAAAAACTTCTTATCTAATATTTATATGAAGGGTATTACATATGGATAGGAGTTTGATAAACGCAACAAGTGGTGGAGCACTGGTGAAAATACTCCTAAGGAGACAAGGACTTTAATTGAGCATATGGCAATAAACACTCAACAGGCATTTACAATGATGTTTGTAGAGGAAATGAGGTAAACAATTCAACCACAGAAGATCGTTTGTATGAACTAACATCTTTTGCTAAACAGATTGTTATAGGGAAGGCATAAATGAAAGCTTGTGATAAATATACCAAGGAGAACCATCAATGGGTGGCCAACTTTGCAAAAGTAAAATATGAAGTATGTTAAAATTAAAAAAAGGTAAATTTTCCCTACAATACAATCCATATTCCTAAACCTGTAACCCAGGTTAGAGAGATCACTCGAACTTGAATAGGTAACAGAACTACTTCTTGTATAGGTTGTAGGGTGCACAACAATTTCAGCCTAAATCACAAACCTCCTTCTTTAACTTAGGTATGTCATTAGAGGATATGGTTAAGTATCTTAAAACTAATACTTTGTAATTCCAATAAGATGTGAAATAATTTCAGTAGGATACAGGATCTCAATTGTAAAAGGCAAGGTCAAACATTCAAAATTTGAAGAACTAGGTAAGTCAAACAATAGGTTCTATCAAATAGTTAGAATCTCAAAATGGAGGAAACCTTAAGAAGTGGTAGGAAGCTTAAGGATCCTAAGAGGACCCTTTAAAGAATAGCTAACAAAGAGGAAATCAAAAAGGAGTTAATAGAATAAGGAAATCCCTCAAATGGTTTAAAGGTAAATTTTAAATGTCCCAATATGGTTAAGACTGACTATCCACCATGTCCTAACAAGTTAGCAAATTCAAATAAGAAGTAAAAGGATAAAGAGATATTATAGACTTTTAAAAAGGTAGAAGTAAATATACCATTGCTAGATGTAATCAAGCAAGTGCTAAGGTATTCAAAAATCCTTAAAGAATTATGTACCAAAAGTAGAAAGTTGAGAGGTAATGAGAAGGTCATGATAATTGAGAATGTATCTGTGGTCTTTAAATGGAATTACCTCTTAATCCTCATTCTATCTATGCTTCTTTAAACTTAGGCCCTTTGAAAGAAACTAATGTTATTGTACAATTGGTTGGTTGCACTGATGCTTACCAGATGGAGTGGTTAAGGATGTTTTAATGCAAGTGAATGAATTAGCTTTTCTTTCATATTTTTGTGTGGTAGATATGAATGATTAAACTACCTATAATATCTTACCTATCTTACTAAAGAGATTGTTCCTAAAAACATCCCAAACTAAGATAGATGTTTATAAGGGCACCTTTATAAAAGAAGTTAAATTCAAGAACCAATTAGAAGTAGTTTTAATCAATAATTTGGAATTGGAAGCCATCAACAATGTTAAGTTAGGAGAGGAGCTAATTGAGATGGTGGCTACCTTATATTCTTCAAAGCCCCCTCCTACAAGATATGAATTTGCTTCCATATAATTACCTGAATTAGAGACTATTACCTTTTAATGTGCAGGTACCTAAAGTAGAGTTGAGACCATAACCTTTTCACTTGAAATATTCATATTTGGGAGATAATCAGACTGTTCCTTGATTATTTCAGCGACATTAACTTATGATCAGGAAGGTAAATTGGTTTATATGTTAAAGGAGCACAAGAAATCCATTTGGTGGATGATTGTAGATATTCAAGGCATAATGCCTTCTATATACTTGCATAACATTTTTCTTGAAGAGGGTGCTAAATCAAATAGACAATCACAACGTAGTCTAAATCCACCAATTATGGAAGTTATGATAAAGGAAGTATCAAAGCTTCTTGATATTGGAGTAATTTATCATATTTCTAATATTAAGTGGGTAAGCTTAGTGCAGGTGATTACAAAGAAATATGGAATCATGATGTTGATAAATTAGGATGGTGAGTTGGTTCCCACTTATGTGCAAATCAGGGTGGTAGGTTCTTAATGATTATAGGAAGTTAAATCTTCTAACTCATAACCCCTTTCCATTTATTAATCAAATGCTTGAGAGACTTACTAGACATGAATGTTTTTATTTTCTAAATGGATTTTCAAGTTATTTTTAGACCCTTATTACACTAGAGGATTAAAAAAAAGATGACCTTCATTTGCCTACAGTTTATGAAGTGCACCTGCCACTTTACAAATGTGTATGGTCAGCATATTCCCTGAGTATGTTAAGAATATTATAGATGTATTTATGTATTATTTTAGTGTTTACGATTTTTCTTTTGATAATTTCTTAGAAAACCTTGCACTCAGTTTGGAAAGATGTATCCAAACTAACCTTGTGCTTAATTAGGAAAATTTTCATTTTATGGTTGATCAAGGTATAGTTCTAGTGAGTGTTATATTCGTTAAGGGAATAGAGGTTGATAAGTCCATGATTGATCGTATTTGTACTTTTCTTTAACCCTTAAATGTGCAGGAAGTTTATTCTTTTCTTGGTTATATAATTTTTTATCATAGGATCATCAAGGATTTCTAGACACCTCTATAATATGTAGACATTGTGAATTTTCTATTCGCTAATAATTTACCTGATCTTGTAGGTTTGTTAAAGGCTTAAAGGGATAAGTTAAAGAGTGAAGCCAAGTACTATGTGTGGTATGACACTTATCTTTGTAGGCATTGGGTGGAGCAAATAATAAGAAGATGTGTTCTAGACAGTAAGACGCTTTCTATTTTGACCTTTTATCACTCATACAATTATGGAGGGCACTTTGTATAAAAAATGATTCCCTATTATTTTTTAGAAAGTGGTTTTTATTATCTCATTGTTTAAAGATGCATTTGTTTTTTTTCAAGTCATGTAACAAGTGCCAATAGAGAGGTAACTTATCTCATAGAAATTAAATGGCCCCAACCCCATTCTTTCTACAAAATATTTGATGTTTGGAGCATTGATTTGTTGGGACCATTTTCTCCTTCTTTTTCCTTTGATTTTATCTTATTTGTGATTAATTATATTTCCAAGTGGGTGGAAGCTAAAGTTACAACGACTAATGATGCTAAAGTTGTTTCAGTTTTTGTTAAGTCTAAAATCATTTCTAGGTTTGAGAAGTCGAGAGCCATCATAAATGACAGGGGAACCCATTTTTGTATTATGGTGATGTAAACCTTATTTAAGAAGTACCATATAGTACATAAGGTTTCCACTTCTTAATACCCCCAAGAAAATGGCCAACTAACTTATCCAATAGAGAAAGCAAGTTAATCCTAGAGAAAATAGTTCAATCTAATAGGAAGCATTGGGCCTTGAGGTTGGAAGATGCATTAGGGCCTATAGTACTACTTATAAAGCACCAATTGGAATGTTTCCGTATGGACTGATGTTTTGTAAGCTATGTCAAATTGTTGTGGAGCTACAATACAAGGCATATTGCATTTTCAAGTGTTGCAACATTAATCTTAGTAATGTGAGAGTGTATAGAAAGTTGCAATTGCAAGAGCTTCAAGAGTTATGGAATGACTCATATAAGAATGTAATGATATATAGGGAGAAGATCAAATCTTTTAATAATAAGATGATCTAGAGGAAAAACTTTGTTATTGATTAAAAATTGCTTCTTTATTATTTTGTACTTAAATTGTTTCCAAGTAACTAGCATTCTTGTTATGTGCTTTATGGTTTCTAATATTTTTCCATATAGTGTAATAAAGATAAAAAGTTTGAAAATTGAAACGACATTTAAGGCAAATGGTCATTACCTATACCACTATTGTAAAGGATTTCTATTTAAGGATATAGAAGTGATGGTACTTAAAGACCTAAATGACATTACATGGTGAAGAAAACATGGAGTTGAGTTAATGATAGTTAGCACAGGCACAATTTAAGAGGCAACCTGAGGGGTGTCTGTTCCTTTTCCTTTAAATTTTCATAGTTATTATTTTTGTTGAATGCTCCATCTTTTACATTTAATGTGGAGACTTACATAGACATTTAAGTGAGATACACGATCATGTATCTTGTCCATATAACTCAGTGAGAATGAGTAACTCCATGAATTATGGCAAATTAATATACACGATCACTTATATACTTGTGTGGTTGACCTTATATAGCCACACAAACATAATTTTACACTATAAAAGGGAAATTAAGAGGAAAAATAGATTATGTATAGATTAGAGACATAAAATGAGGTAGATTCTTTTCCCTTTTGAGACTTATGAGCAACTAATCTTCTTATTTCCAGTTCAAAGGGGTATTAAGGTCGGTGAACATATTTGGGCTTTGATTAATTTTAATGATGTTGTTCTTAACTCTCTTTGGAATTGACTATCTCTCTTAAGAATTGACTATGTTATTCTATGTTTGAAGTTAAAGATTTATGTATGAACAATTTAGATAGGCCTGATAGATTATTCATTTATAAATTCATTTCCATAATCAAAATTGTCATCTTTATTTAATTGAAACTCATGGTCGTGATCATTGAGGATAATGTAGTGTAGGTTAAATCACTCGAGCTTATGTGTTTGTCACTTCGATTAACCTATTTTCCTAATTCATAATGCAACTATCAAACAATCTAAAGAACGTGTTATTGGTTGTTTGACAGCTAAACCTAATTACAAATTTTGTTTTAATTAGTTACAATCTAAGGAAAAATTGGGATTAATAAAGATTATTGTTAATTAATTTACAATTAATAGTTTCAAATAGAGGTACGATGATAATATGACGATTGATTATGCATTTACTATTTATGGACACAATTCCTTCTAACCACTTCTATAAATTTAGTTGGAATAAAATTAAGTCTTATTTTCTAGTTTGTTCCATATGCAACCATCAAGATTTAAACCATATTCTCTCCCAACCACCTTAACAATCCTCATATGGCATATAACTTCGAAGTCAAGGTTGGGCATTGTATATGTACTATTCATTCAAGGAAGCATACAGTACTCCAACTCCAATGCCATTCAACCTTTAGAAGTTAAACGTTCCTTTCTTTCTGTAACACTCTAAATGTTATTGGTGAATGGTGTTTCAGTCATTTTCACAAAGTTTACACTAAAAAACCTAAAATTTCACCTAATTCTAGAAATTTTATAGCCTTACCAATAAAATTGTTTCACGATATAGGTTAGGAAAAAATGAAAAATAATCTAATACACATTCATATATATGTGTCATGTAGTCGTGTGGGAATAGGCGTATTAGAATAATGATTTCAAATTAAGGAATGTTAACACTCGAACAACCTTGTTATTTAAAACTAACTCACAATGTCTAAGAATAGCTATAGGGGAGTTAGGTTACTTACTTTGGGAGTTCTATTAAGCACTAATAAATGAAAGAAAAAATGTTATGAGTTATTGATATGGCATTTTAGAGAAGCTTCAAACAAAGAAAATTACATTGTTACCCTTATGTAATGATGTTTTAAAAACCTAATTGTGGCATTGGGCAGGAGGAATTTTTTCGAAGCTTCTTAAGAAAAAATTGTAAACATTTTACTTTATTAACTTTAAACTTTTTAATTATTATAATGGATGTGGTCTTGTAAACAACCATGTAGCAATCAATGTTCTTTAAATTATTTGTAAGTGGTTTTTTAGGTAAATCAAAATGACTTTATACAAATAATAAAAGGTTATGTACATAACTTGAGATTCCTACATATGAATCTCTAGCCTACCAAAAGGAGAACCTATAATATACCTTACAACCTACTTCCTAACATCAGACACAAACTACATATACTATACAATCTTTCTACCAAAAACCTTATAGAGCTTGCTAATCTAAGCAGAAACACAAGTTTACCACCAATAGTTCCAGTTGGAAATTCAAGCAAATAAGTTAACAAACCTATGCCACAATCAAAAAAGTCTAAGGAGAGTGGTGAACTTCAAATTTCCTTGAACACTACCAACTTGTCGTCTCTCTTATATCTTCATTTATAGGAACTTTAGTAGTGTTTTTTCCTTCGATCCATAGTTAGAGCTTTTTGATCTAATTCTGAAATTTTTTCTTGCCTAATCCCCACCATGCTTTCTTTACTTGCTGTTTTGAAAATTTCATTCTGATTTACTGAAGAGGGTTTGGATTCCCTCTCTAATGAAATAGAGTTGTTTCCCCTTGTTCATATGTTCCCCTCTGTTCCAAAACTAATGCTTAAGCTTGAAACATTCCTTGAATCTGGTGACATCCTTGTTGTAGCTTGTCCTGATCCTTTCATTTCAGATTCTTTATTATAGAATCTGAAATGATCTTCCTTATTGACAATCATCATCTGTAGGAGGGGGACTTGGATTCCCCATGTAGCTTTGGTAATCTAGATCCATAATCAAAATTTGATGGAGTGTGGAGGTTGCCCTTCATCTTATGTGATCCTTTTGTAATAATCTATGTCCTTCACATTATTCTTTCATAAAGGGTGACAAGAACACATTTGAACTGTAGGATTCCAACCGTGAGTGAATCATAGGTGCAACAAAAAATAAATGTTTTTTTACAGATTCCAGTCGGATCCTGATAATAGATTAACTTAAATAAAACAAAAATAAGAATCATAAGAAATCATACCTTGTTCATGTTCTTGTTGAAAATCCTCGGAGACTATTCTCAATTTGTCAACCATGAGTTTTTTCGTGTCCAACCTATGATGGTATCCATAAAGCAAGTTCTTAAGACCTTTTGAGAGGAAGAAGATAGAAGTGCTAGCTTCTAAAATGTTTTTTTTCCTATTTATCGAAAATCATTAGGATTTTTTAATATTTTATTAAAACTAAATCCTTTAATTATAATTAAAATCAAATATCTTATATGTGATCCCTAAAGTTTCTCAAACTTTATAATTAAGTCCAACTTAATTAAATTGATACCTACCAGTTGAACTAAGATGGCTTGTTGGGCACCTAAGGTCATTCTTAGGGATATTGGCTATCGACCCATAAGGAGAATTTTTCTATGAGTTCTCTCAGATTGATATTGAGGGTTATGAATTCATGAAAATAGTGGGAGCCATAATGCATGTTATTAAAGTCCTTATAGATATGCATTAAGTACATTCTAATTTTTTCTCTTTGACAAAAGGTTGCTATTGCCCGAGTCAACAACATGAGTACTAATGTGAATCTAAGATCATTTATGGAAGCTAACAAGTTGACTGGAGCAAACTTTCTTCACTAGCTCAGGAACTTGGGAATAGTTCTCAAGTCCGAGAAGCTTGGTTATGTCTTGACAGAACCACTTCTCAATCCCCCTATTGTTGATGCTTCTGATGATGATCGAAGGGCATATAGGAAGCATCTGAATGATAGCGATTGCTCTTTCACTCTAAGATGGTTGAGGGGACATCTCCAGTATAGTACGTACTGAATATGAATGAATAAATTGAGCAGTTGGCCTCCTTATGTTTTCTTTTGGATCATGAATTAAGTATTGACTTAATTCTGACTGGTTTAACTGATAGTTACTCATAATTTGTGCTTAACTGTTAGATGAATAATATATCCAACACAATTCTTGAGCTAGTCAACATGCTTAAGGCAGTTGAGCCATATGTCTGCAAGGACAAGGTTGTGATGCTGTTGGAGTCTTTTAGTTCAAAGAAAAAGATCCAAAAGAAGAAGTCTACAGGGCCTAAAGGAGGTATCAAGAAAGCAAAGAATACTGCCTCGAAGGGAATTTGTTTCCACTATGGCAAGGATGGCCATTGGATGAGAAACTATTGTTAGAGAAGTACTCTAAAGGCAATCACCTTTAACACTTACTGTTGGACCTTGTTTCCGAAGTCCAACATTCGGAATCAAAAGACATGGAGGACTCATCACCCAACTTAGAGACTAAATTATATTTCGATTTCTTCCTACCATCTGTAATGTCTCTATTACCACAATCCAAAAATAATCTCATTTAATGTTAGATCCCGATTCTGTTTTCAATTTTTGTTTTCTTATTAATTGTTTAATGATTTATATATGCTTGTTTATTTTTTTTAATTATTTTAGAATTGGTCCCTAACTAGAGTTTGTTGGGCAAGAATTAGAAATATGGAATTGGAGTTAGAAAGAAGAGTTTGTTGAAGTTAGAATTGAACTAAGCTAGTTGGGTCATTAAAAGCCAACCAAGGGCATAGTTGGACAAGGGCTTTAAGT
>JANITW010000004.1:42489471-42504358 GCA_027564335.1 Erythroxylum williamsii | reverse complement strand
TGGTGTAGGAATGAAAGTCTTATCTTCTGACTTTAGGGGCAATTTCGGGATTGATAAAGATAGATTTTGGCAAAATTTCCTTCTGGAAAGTTGTATATTTTTCTCTTAGCTTTCCAACGAATCAAACCTTGTCTAATTTGGAGTTCTAAGTGAGAAGTTATGACTGTACAAGTGGAGACATTCTGGAGAAAAAGGTCAGACGAAGTTAATCTTCATCTGCGTCTGTGATGACGTCATTTGCGTCTGTGCTGATGTCATCATCTGTGATGACATCATCTGCATCTGTGCTGCGTCATCGTCTTTGATGACGTCATCTACGTCTGTGTTGACGTCATCATCTGTGATGACGTCATCTGCGTCTGTGCTGACATCATCCTCTGCTTTTGTGTTTTTGACCCCTCTTCCTTCTTTTGGTCATAACTTTTTGTGTGGACCTCCGATTGAGCCGATTTTCAAAGCGTTGGATTTCTAAGACATTTTTCTATCTTTTCATGCTATATTGATCAGTTTTGGCATGAAATGGAGAAAGATAGCTCTGATTATAGTGAGTTGATCAGTTGTAAAAGTTTGGACAGTGTTCAGTATTTTGGAGATATCTCGATTGGTAGAGCTCCGATTGAATTGATTCTTGTTTCTGATTAAAATAGAGACATGGGGCTTCAAATCATATGGAGAAAGTAAATTTCAATTTTGCCCCTAAGACTCTCAAATGATGAATGGACTTTCGGATTAGAGTGCAGTTTTTGGATTAGGAATATCTGAGAGTATTTTGAGAATAACTTTTGATCTGGGAATCTAAATGAGGCGATTCTTGTTTTGAAGTAAACTTGAGACATAAGGCTACAATTGTTATGAAGACATCAAATGTCAATTTTGGGATTAAGAATGTTAATTTCTGGATGGAAATAATATGCTGGAAAATGTGTTAGAATATGAACAACCAATGTTTTGCGCATAACTTTTGATGTAGTGCTCCGATTTGCTTTCGGTTTCGCCTTATGTTTCGCTTTGTGATTTCGTTCGCTTTCTATTTTCCGATTTGATTCGTTTCAGTTTGTAATTTCCCTTTTGGTTGCTTCGTATTCCCTTTATTTTGTGCTGCGCTTTGCATTATGTCTTCCGCATTCCATTTTCCGTTCTGCTTTTCCGGTTGGGATCCGATCTCCGGATCGGGTCCCAACATCTTCACAGTCCATCTGCTCTAGTACCCTCTCTGTCTTCTTCAACCAGGTCTCAGCTTCTTCAGGATCAGTGGTCCCATAAAAGTCTACTGCTTCATACTTCCTCAGCTTGTCAAACCATTTCCCCTTCTTAACTAGGGCCGAAGCAGAAGGCTATAGCATCTGACCCATAGCCTGGACAAAGGCCTGAGTAAATGCCTGGAACAATCTTGGATCCAGAGTAGGCACTTGCTCGGACTGATTAGGAGACTCTTGCATTTGAGATCAGATGGGCTCACTACTTTGCCCTAAGGAAGCCTCAGTAATTCCTTGGGCTACCGACTCATCGGTGGTCTCCTCCCTTAATGGAGAGTCAGGTGCAATCGAACCTTGCAAAACCCCTTATGTCCTTCTACGGGGTGGCATCTTACTCCTTCAATGAAAACTCTAATGATTAGCTTACAATTCATTTTAATCTTAGTTCCTATATATATGCATGATATGCATGTCACTTAATGAAAACACTCAATTCACAATGCAACAATCAATCACATAGCAAAACAATTTACCGTAACATGTGTTCTAAGCCTAGGAGGAAACCTAAGCTCTGATACCAAACAATGTTGGACCCCATTTTTGAAGTCCAACATTCCGATCTTCTCTGCGTTGGGTTATCATAAACTACAACAACTAACGTAGACTATCCCTAATGAAAGTCCATACAAAGATAGAAGGATGAAAACCCATTAGGGAATGGCTAGAATTCTTTCTTTGAGCTAGCGAAGAGAGGAACTCTTTTGATAGTTAGAGAGAAAAAGAGTGTGTGTGTTAGAAAGAACCATTCTTTCACTTGTTTCTTACACAAGATGTATCAAAACCATCTCTATTGCCTACACCATTTGGCCTTCCATAAACCTCATCAACAATGGAGAGTTATGGGAAGTTAATGGTCATGAATAACATGCATTAATGGAAGTTATGGGAAGTTAATGACCATGAATAACATGCATTAATGGAAGTTATGGGAAGTTAATGACCATGAATAGCATGCATCAGTAGGTTGACTATGAACCCTTCTATATGCAATGTTGCATGTAATTTATCCTTTCACTATCTATACCCTACTTGGTTCAAAGTATGGCCAAAGTGTTAACTCCCACTATATTGACTATGTCACATCTAGTCCAAGTGATATTAGATCTTGTCTTGAGAATCTCATTACTCTATATATCATTCAAAACTCTCTCTATGACACATATATCTACTATAGCCAGAGATTCCTGAATAATGACTTGACAAAAGGGAATGGGTATCATTTCCTTCTATCAGGAGTGGTGAATCCTTATTGGCTACTTAATTACCTCCAAATACCTTAAGTTGTACCTAGTCACCTCCTTATAGGTAACCCCTAAAAGGCATTGATGAATGGAGTCAAAGCACAGGGTCGGTATCCGAGATATCCTTAAATACCTCAAGCCAAAGGATACATACACCATTGCTACGATGAGACTATCATTGACATTAGAAATAGAATATCTATATGATTGTCTCATAGTAGGTAAATCCAATGTACTTACTACCCTTAGTAAGCATCCAAATGTTAAGTCTAAACAACTCATGTCTATAGCTTAAGAGATCAACTGCTTGATCCAACCAAGGAGTATAACATATGTTAGTCTATTCAAATTAATGATATCCCTTCTTATTAATCCTATGACTAATGAAAGTTTAGATACTAACATAATTATACATGATATGAATCTCATTATCATGATCTCATTATGATTTCCTCCTTGTTATATTTTGTATCAAGGACTTCATTCAATCAATTTAAGATTAACATCAAATCCATATATGTATGAACATCAAAATGCTAAAAAAATGTCTTTATTAATCATAAAATGATTTATAAAGTAAGTGTTGGGCCCCAAGTTATTTTTTATATATTATATATTATTTATTTATTCTTTATTTTTGCTTTAATTGTTTTATTATTATTTTTAGTTGAGTCTTTAACTTTTAGCAAGGATGAACGGGGTATTGAACAGAAATTAGAATTTATAATGAAGTGTTAGAATTATATTATTAAGTGGGTTGAAAGAGTAGAGACATATAAAACAAATTAAGGGTAAACTTGGAAAGCCCAAGTGAAGGAGGGGCAAAATTGGAAGAAAAGGAGTAAAAAAAAGAGATAAAAGTGTGGTTTGAATTAGAAAAGAAAGGAGGTTGGGGTTTGTGCTGGAAATGAAGGAAGAAAGAAGAGAAAGATGGACCCAATTTGATTTTGAAAGTTCTAAGCCAGGGTTTTGGTTTTTCTAGCCTAGATGGGCTATGGGTAGGTTAGGTTTAAATTCTATTTTAGTATTTCTTTAATTATTGAATTTTATGCACTTTCTTTGAATGTATGGATTGAATGGATATTGGTTTAATTGAAGGGAATCAAAAAAATTATACTCAAGAGAGAGAGGAAGGGCAATCTTTAGATTAGATTTCTAACAACTTAGGCTGGTAATATGTTTATGATTATTAGGTGATGGGCTATGCCCTATTTGTGTGTGTGATTGCTTTAAAAGTTGTAAATGTTGAATTTGAATGTGTTTTCTTTGAAATAAATGAAAAGTATGAAAATGTGGCAATTTGTTGAAAGGAAAGAAACATGAGAATGCAAAATTTTGATTGACTATGTGACCATAGATGTGTTTGTGATTGGGCAAGAGAGAAACCCGTTTCGATTGTCACGTGCATGTTGACCACCTTTTCTCGGCTACCCGCTTGAGGCCATGAGATCCTGAGAAATCGAACTCATTTTGTTCATGGTGTAAACCGTTTTGTTCCACAGAAACTCTCTAGCTATTTGATGTGCATTTCTTTTTGATTTTGTTGTCTATTATGAATAATAAAGTGTTACGATTGATAAAAGTTGACATGTTATGTTTTATGTGATGAATTTCTGTTGACTATAAATTATGTGATGAAATTGCAATTAAATTGGAATGCTTGATATATGTGTGTGGTGTTTGTGGTATGGCTCATTTCCGAGGGCTATAAACGTATTAGCCACTGAGCCGTGTTGCTCACCCCACTTTCCCTCCTCAGGTACATTATAAGACAAGCGTGAACCTTGCAAGGCATCGGAAACTCCAAGACTTTAGATACTTTTGTACTAAGTTAGTAACTAGCTTTTGGATAGCTTTTCAAGTATATCAAACATTGAGCATCTTATGTATCTTGTACATTATGCTTAGTTATGATGGAAATGATGTTATGCAATTAAAGCTATGCATTAACATTTATGTATGATTGTGTTGTTTTATAGACAGTGTGTGAGATTTCGTCTGACCTTCGAAAAAGGAAGGTGTATGTGCATGTTCTTCCGTGTTGAGTTTGTTGTTGGGTATTTGCTTGGGAATAGCAGGTTGGAGTTTAGAATTTTGTTTGAGATGAATAGGTGGAGGTGGAGCTTAAATAGTATCGAAGAGTATGTAGTTGTGGGTGAATATGTGAAGTTGATGTGTTGATAAGCCATCCTAAGTATAGGAATGGTGTTAGAAAAATTCAATGGCAAAACTGTACTGATCTAGATGGAATTAGCCAAGGTAGTCTTAATGAAAGTTGTAGTCTATGTTTCCAGCTTTCTAACATCATGAAGTATGAAATATTTCGATATTGGGGCTAGAAGTTATGATTAATTGAAGTTTTGATGTTGTTAGGATGGACTTTTAAGGACAGAAACTTTAAGTGAACTTTTGGCCCTCTTAAAGTGAGAAATTGCTCTTAGGGCCCTCATGAGAGTTGTAGATTTTTCTTCTTATCTTTCTGTTGATATAAAGTATGAGATTTTTGGACAAGGGAGTAGAAATTTATGGTGTTTAGAAGTTCTGATGTTGTTTAGGGTGAAATTAACAAATAGTCACTTTGTCATAAATTTTTGACCCCTTTAAAGACCGAAATTGTTTTTGATTTCTTCTAGAAATTGTAGATCTTTCTTTTATCTTTCCAACGGTATATAGTATGAAAATTTTGGTTATCAGAGTCAAAATTTATGATTCCTATAAGTGGAAACATTTTGGATAGAAAAGCAGACGAAAGAAAGCAGACAATAGAAAAGCAGACGGAAGAAAGCAGACGATAGAAAAGCAGACGAAGGAAACCAGATGATAGAAAAGCAGACGAAAGAAAGCAGATGATAGAAAAGCATACAGAAGAAAGCAGATGATAGAAAAGTGGACGGAAGAAAGCAGAGGATAGAAAAGCAGACGGAAGAAAGCAGACGATAGAAAAGCAGACGGAAGAAAGAAGATGATAGAAAATGAGACGATACAGAAGGTAGAAGATAGATTTGGCCTTTGAGGTCTTTATAAAAGTTGTAGATTTCGATGTCCTCTTTTCAATGGTCAAAAAATAAAGTCGATCAGATATCTGTAGTAAAGGTTATGGCATTCGTGCTGAGGTATGTACATTTCAAGTAAGGGAAGAAGTGTGTAAGAGTCTTTTGGCCATAACTTCTTCCATAGACATTCAAATGCTCTGATTCTTGAACCATTGGATTTAGAAGAATTTGCTCTTCATCTCCACCAAATATTAAAGATATCTAAATGGTATAGAGATAGATTAAGTGAAAATAGTGAGATGGGTATGTTGAGTGTGTTCTTCAATCATATGAACTGGTGTTATCTCACTGAACATACTTCAGTACTTTTGATGTGTTCTAGATCGGTAGAGGTTTAAATGAGATGATTTTTGGCTTGTGGTAACAGAGACAAGGAGCTACAGATGGTAGGAAGAAATCGGAATCTACTTCAATCTCTAAGTTGGGTGATAAGTCCTCCATTTCTTTCCACGAAGGAGATCGTCGGAAAGGTATGTAAACATCTTACATTTCATGTTTTTGTTCTCTATATCTATATGCATGAGAAGATCTGGTTTCTGAGATTCAAAATGTTTACTGCATATATTTTTTATATATTATGAATGAGATGCATGACTAGAACCTTACAATGGTATCAATGCCATCTTGTGCCTTGTTAGATGTATAATACATGATATGTGAAAACTGTTTTCATGACAGCTTAGAGTCCTATAATGTTTTGTTCGAAAGTAATTATATAAAAATGATTTTCACAATTTTATTTGACCAATATGTTCATAAGATGCAATCAAATGATTTAGTGTGATTGAAAATATTTTTAATGTGATTAAAATCAAATTTACAAGAACATACATGAAATATGTCTTTCTACTAGGTATGTGGCTAAACTGATGAGGTTACACATGATTTTCGTGGAATTTGATTATGGAAAAATTATGTGAACACATTTAGGATGTTTATATGCCTTTGTAATTTTTATAGGATTATTTAAAATATTTTCATAATTTTATCAAACAATTTTCCAAAGCTAGATAGTTTTCCAGAAATTGTAGGATCTGTTTTGTTTGATGTTTTTGTATGTTTATATTTCAGTTCTAGAACCTTAAAAATATTTTTATGTGATAAAAATGTGTTAATTTGATGTTTTAGAAATTTTAGGAAATTATAAAAATTAATTTTGAATTAATTTTTGTTGGACCCCATTTTCGGAACCCAACATTTGACATGGGATCATGAAGCTTGAGCATGGAGGGAGGCTTAGAAGTTGACAATTTACAAGAAAATCCTTCGGAAGCAAAGGCGGGCGTTGTTGCAGCGAACTGTGATTTTTCCATGGCGATCATATGCAAGAAAATCTCCTGGACCCCCCGGGAATTTTACGCTACGGCGAACGATTTAACTTTCGTTGCGACGAACCTGCACTCACCATGCCAATGAAAATAAAAAACTTCAGGTTAATTACGCCGCAACGAACTCTCAGCTTTGCTGTCGCAAAAACCCTTAAACAAAACCCACAACCCAAAATCAACATACCTCATTTAATGGAACTTAAACTTTTTCAACTACTCAACCCCAACATTAACTCTACTAAATGCAACCATAAATTTCCCAGCAACCATCCTCATTTCAAACCCAAAACAAAATGAACTTATACATAAACATATGCAATTTTCAAAATCTGAATACATATTTCATTAATAACAAAAATAAGAGTTTTACAAAGCTTTAATGGCATTTCAAGCCATAATACATCAGTTGAGTTTTGAGAACCAAAAATACGAAATACATTTGAACTGACAAAACTTGAAATGTGGCTAAAGCCTTGAATTCCAAAAAAAATAACTTAAAAACACAAAAGCATGTCAATTCGGAGTGATATTGTAACTCTTGACCTACTAGATCTCTTACTCATCTCCTGAATAAGGGAAGGAGAATGGGGTTGAGCTTAAAGTTCATGGGTTATAGATTTATAGTCGAGAAACAATCAAAAACCATTTTCAAACCTCATTGCTATTGTATATTTTCGAAACCATAATAATTTCGCATGAAAATCACCAAACACTTATTTCTCAAAATTATCAATTTATCAAACAATTCATGAGCAATCATAAATCATATATGCATCAAAATTTTCAATAGTTTATAAACACATAAACACATTAGAATAGTTTGGTTAGATCCATAAATGTGATGCACTACACATTTTCACATAATGGTCCTGTGTAGTCGTAAACTTAAGGGAGTCCATAAAGGAGCTTCATGCCACTAGCAGGTAGGCGAGAGAAGTCTTTAACTTGATCAACGTGCACATGACATTCTTGAGGGACTACCACAAACCCACATAACACCTATTTTATAACTTGTAAACTTATTGCCCAAAATGGCACTTTTTCTTTTTGAAAACTTGCTTTTCAAATACTTGGTATATTTTGGAAACCATTTCTGAAATCATGATTTCGTAAGCTTGTATCCTTTCAAAGCGAAATCATTTCCAAAGTATTTTCATCAATCATCAATAAAATCCATGTAGGAAACATATAACAATTTCACAATACAATCAAGAGGCAAATAAATGCAACATCTATGATGCAATTGAAACCATTTAGCTTCCTTGATTCAAAGAAAACAATTAGTGACTCATTTACTCTATTACAAACATGTACCCACCTTGAATTCCTTGCTTATAAACTTGCTTAGGAACGTCTTTTCTCTTGCTCCTCTTACCTTTCTTTCCCCACTTGATTCCCTTAAACAATAACCAAAATTTCATTCAATTTGGTTTAGAAATCGGAAAGTCATACCTCAACAATTTAGACTATTTCTAATGTTGAAACAAAAATCTATACTCAACTTCTTCCCCAAAAATTGAGATTCTTAGAGACTAAATTTAGACTTGATTCCTTCACATAATTTGTATCCCTATATCTCTAATTTACACAAAATGAAAAATAATATCATTTGGACATCTACAGAAAACGTTATGCCCAAAATACCAAAACATGTCTGTGCAGGAAAATGGACTCTGTCGTGGCAAACTTGTCTAGAAACTCACTCTGAAGACATATTTTGCTACATTTTTCACATTTTCACTCCCCCCATTTCATATATATACCCATATTAATACTAACCCATCTTTTTTACTTCATTTTTAACCCAAAATCGTTCACAAATCAATTCATAATCTATTCTTGATCCTTAATAAAACAACAAAACATTAACATAAACCATTCATCCATAACATCCTACCCACATTTAACATTATTTTCACTTATAACTAACCCTAACTATGCTTTATCCAACAATTAAGAAGGGTTAATGCTTATACTTACTTGTTTTAGCCTCAAAGTCTTCAATCTCTTCAAGATCTTCACAAACCCCAGCTTTTCTCTTCTTTTTCTCCTTTCTCCTCCTTCATTCACGATTTGCGCTCCTCTACAATACAAGCTTACCTTTACTTCCTTCACTTTTACCCTAAATGCATGAGCAAAGTCCACTATGCCCTTCCATGTAATGCCTTAGCCTTCTAACCTTAAGTGATCTTCCAATTTTGCCCTTATACATTCTTACTTCTTCAATTTAACTTACACCATATTATACTCTAACTTAATCTTAATTTCTTCATTTAATACTTCTAATTCCATCAATCCAAGCAATAAATTCTCCAATCATTGACCTGCTAATTAAACTCCAAATAAAATAATTTATCTAGCAAGACCACAAAATTTAATCAATTCATGTTTAATAAAATAAAAAAATGGGACCCAACATTTCTCCCCCTTTTAAAAAAATTTCGTCCTCAAAATTTTTACCTGAGTCATCGAAGAGTTGTGGATACTTCTCTTTCATGGCTTCTAATAGCTCCCATGTTTCTATAGAATGATTTCTCCATAGAGCTTTAACTAACTGAACTGTCTTGCTCCTGAGGACCTTCTCCTTGGTGTGTAAAAAAAATACTTTTTCACCGACTTCATATTCCATCTCCTTTCTGTGTGCATCCGTATAACTTTTCATCCTATCCTGTGCTGCTTTAAGCCATTGTGTAACTAGATTGACCTTGTCAGCTGTCATCTGAAGTAACTCTAGCCCTATCAGTTTCCTTTCTCCTTCTTCATCCCAGTATATCGGAGTTATACACCTCCTTCCATACAGTGCTTCATAAGGAGCCATCTGAATGCTCAAATGGTACGAATTATTGTAAACAAATTCGACCAATGGAAAATGCTCATCCCAAGTTCCTTTGAAATCCATAACACATACTCTAAGCATTCCCTCAATTATCCGAATAGTCCTCTTTGATTAACCATCTGTGTGGGGATGAAAAGCAGTGCTAAAATTCAGCTTGGTTCTTAAAGCCTCTTGTAAACTTTCCCAGAATCTTGAAGTAAATTGAGGATCCCTGTCAGAAACTATAGAATCAGGAATCTCATGTAATCTCACTATCTCATCAATATACTTCTTTGCTAGTACATGCAGAGAATTAGTCTGTTTAATTGCCAAAAAAATGGGCTTACTTTTTCAACTGATCAACAATAACCCATATGGCATAATACTTCCCACTAGTCTTGAGCAAACCCATCAAAAAGTCCATAGTCACTCTTTGTCACTTCCACTCAGGAATGGATAATGGTCTTAACTTGCCTGAAGGTACCTGGTGTTCAGCCTTGACTCGCTGACACACTAGACACTTACTTGCATACTCTGCTACATCTTTTTTATGCCTTTCTACCAGAAATGCTCTCTTAAATCTCTATACATCATGATGCTACCTAGGTGTATGGCATAAGATGCATTGTGTGCCTCATCCAATATCTCATCCTTCACCTCCTTGACATTTGAGATACAAAGCGTACTTTTGAAAGTCATGATTCCATCATCCCTCACTACCATTTTAGACTTCTTGCCATTCTGAATTTCTTCTCGAAGCTTGCTCAATTCTGTATCTTGGGCTTGTAACTCCTTAACCTTCTCTCTGAGTATCGTTCTAACTCTGAAAGTAGCAACAATACACTTAGGTTCCTCCTGTTTCAAACTTATTCTAAGCTTAGTCATTTCTTCCTATAAAGGAAAATAAACTGTTTGAACATGGGCTATTGATGATTTCCTACTCAAAGCATCTGTCACTACATTTTCCTTGCTTGGATGGTACTCAATCAACAAATCATAATCTTTAAGCAGCTCAATCCACCTTCTCTGTCTCAAATTCAGCTCTTTCTGGCTTAGCAAGTACTTGAGACTTTTACGGTTAGTAAAGATCCTCGTCTAAACCCCATACAGATAATGTCTCCAAATCTTCAAGGCAAAAATCACTGTTGTCAATTCCAAATCATGGGTAAGATAATTCAACTCATAAGGCTTCAATTGTCATGAAGCATAAGTTATCACCCTGTCTCCCTGCATCAATATACAACCCAGACCCTTTCTTGAGGCATCACTATACACTATATAACCCTTATCTTCAGTAAGCAAAATCAAAATTAGAGCACTTGTTAATCTGCACTTGAGCTCCTTAAAACTTTTCTGACATTCCCCACTCCAAATAAATTTCTGATTCTTTCTCAATAACTTAGTCATCAGAGAAGCTATCATAGAAAATCCCTCAACAAGTCTCCTATAATATCGTACCAAACCCAGAAAACTCCTCACCTCTGTCACTATCTTAGGTGCAAGCTAATTCGTCACTGCTTCAACCTTCCTCGAATCAACATATACCCCATTTTAAGAAATCACATGTCTAAGGAATATCACCTCATGAAGCCAGAATTCACATTTTTTGAATTTGGCATAAAGTTCCCTTTCCCTCAATGTCTACAACACAATCCTGAGATGCTCCTCATGTTCCCTTTCACTCTTGGAATACACCAGAATGTCATCTATAAACACTATGATAAACTAATCTAGATACTCCTTGAAAACCTTATTCATAAAATCCATGAAAGCAGCTGGAGCATTGGTCAAACCAAATGGCATGACCAAAAACTCATAATGTTCGTACCGTGTCTTGAACGCTGTCTTGCTTACATCAGACTCGCTAATTTTGAGATGATGACAGCCTGATCTGAGATCAATCTTGGAAAAGACCTTTACTCCCTACAGCTGGTCAAACAAGTCATCAATCCGAGGCAGAGGATACTTGTTCTTAATAGTCACCGTGTTGAGTCTCCGGTAATCAATACACATCCGCCATGTTCCATCCTTCTTCTTAACAAATAGAATCGGCGCTCCCCATGCTGTCAAACTCAGTCTTATATAACCCTTATCCAATAGTTCTTCCAGTTGTTCTTTAAGCTCCTTCAATTTAGTTGGAGCCATTTTATATGGTGGTATAGAAATGGGTGTGGTTTCGGGAATCAAGTCAATGACAAACTTGATTTTCCTCACTGGTGGCAAACCAGGTAAATCCTTTGGGAAACATCTGGAAATTCCCTTACAACTGAAAAATCCTCTAACTTCCCTTCATTCACACCAGTTTCCACAACATGTGCCAAAAAGGCTTCACACCCCTTTCCCATCATTCTGTCAGCTAACAAAATCGAAATAATTCTTGACGATGACATTTTCCTATCTCCTCTAAAAATCACCGTTGCCCAGATCAAATTCAACCTCCTTAAGGCTACAATCTAACTTCGCATGATACTTCTCCATAACATCCATTCCCAGTATGACATTTAGCCCCTTTACATCTAAGGGTAATAAGTCCACTACCAGTTGAGCACCCTCGAAGAAGATCTTACAATCCCTAGACACTTGACTTATAATCACATTCCTCCCTAGAGGTGTACTAACAATTAAAGGACTACCCAATGGCATCAAAACAACATAATGTAATGTCATGCTTGTTGAAACAAATGAATGCGTGGAGTCAGAATCAATCAACACATATACTACAAACACCCTTGCTTTTGCCTAAGCCCTTGGCCTTCCTAGAAGAATAGCCTTTTTTGCGCCTCCAAAACTACCTACCTCAGTGACTGGTCTGGTTCCCACTATCTTTACTCTCCTCAGGGCTTGAAACTACGATCCCTCTTACCTTGGTACCTGGGGACAGTCTCTAATCATATGTCCCTTCTCCTCGCATCAAAAGCATGCTCCAAGTAACTTGATGCACTCTCCTTGGTGAAGTTTCCCACAATGCTCACATTGGGGGTTTGTATATCTACTCCTCCCTATCCTTCCAGTGCCTCCCACAGGCTTGCCCTGAAACTACCTTTGCCTACTTGTTCCTAGTAGAGCCACTGTTTCCCACTTCACTCTACATGTGATAACTCCTTGTACTCCTCTCAGGCATTAGTGCACTCATCCCTTTCTTAGAAGACTGCTCCTTGTTCTTCCTCTTCCTGTTTACTTCATTTATTATATTCTCCAGTTTTTCAGCCTAGAGTGCAGCATCTACCAATTACTGGTAGTTGCAGAAATTGTGGATCAAGACTTTCTCCTTGATCCCCAAGTGAAGGCCTCCGTCAAACTTACAACACTTATCCTCCTCATTAGCAACAATGTTGGCCGCATACTGTGATAGCTGGGTGAACTTCAGTTCATACTCACTCACTGTAACATCCCGTTACCCATGTTCGGGCTAGAATTGTGAATTTTGATAATTTGATGAGAAATTAGGAAAATGCACATCATGCATAATTAATTGTGACATGCATATTTTTGCACATTTATATGATTGTACATGCATTCCTTGACATTTCCGGGTACAATTGAATTGTTAGTTATGATTAGAATGTGTTTTGGTGATTTTGGTATTATTTAAGACATTTTGGAATTTTTAGTGAATTCTTAGAAAAAATATTTATTTTTGGACCAATCTTATTGGGACACATGGATTAATTATTGTGAGACAAATGGTTTCGTTAGAGAGGATGTGTAAGGCATGCATAGTATATCGAGTATGAGTTTGAGTTAGGAAAATGTACTGCAAGTGTTCTCGGTGAAAAAACACTTGACATCCAAATGAAAACTTTGGGACTTTAGCTATTTTAATCTGTTCTCTGTGCTGGAATTCATAGCCGATTCAGGTAAGTTATGTTTAAGTTGGGTTTTGTTGTTGTTAAATGATGTTTTTCAGTGAAAATGTATGCATGCATGCGAGGTTAGAGAAGTTGGTTTCGATGTTGAATAGAGTAGATGATTGATTGAGAGTCGGAAATTGTTAATATGGTGTTGAATGAACTCTAGATTGGAAGATTTGTAAATACTCTGTTCTAGTTTTGAGATAGTCGAAATGGACATGCATACATTCTTGTCCGATGTTTATCAGTAGAAGTGAAGCTACATGTGTGAGGATCGGATTTTGATGTTTTAAGTGAATCTTGAGTCTGATCTTATGTAAATATTTCGAACTGGATTATGAGTTAATTGGAGTGAAGTTTTAGAGATTGTTTTAGGTATATAAGTGTCAAATCTGGAAAAAAAGAATTCAGAGAAGACGAGTTTCAGAACCAGACGTCGCGACGTCCATTTTCTTCCTCGTCGCGACATAGGAGACCCCCCCTTGAACTCGTCGTGGCAAATGTTGCAAAAATCCCAAGAAAACTGATTTTTTGGGCTATTCGTCGCGACCTCATCTTTTCTACACGTCGCGACGAGCAACCCCTCTTTCGACTGCTCGAACATCTTTTCGTATTTTGACTATAACTTTCTCTATACTGATCCAAATTGGGTGATTTTTTATTTTATGTAAACTAGAACATAGGGCTACAACTTTTATGAAGAAATGGAGTTTTAATTCTGTCTTTAAGAGTTTAAATTTTTGGTTGGAAGTTGAGGTATGAATTTTGCTAGAACTTATGAACTGTCTGGAATATTTTGAGGATATCTCTTGGCATACTGAACATAATTAAATGCTTTTGGTGTCCTTAGAAATCTAAGAAATGGGAGAACAACTTTACAGAAGGAAGTTTTGTCTAATTTGGTCATTTACGTTATCTGATTTAGTATGGAAAGTTGACCCGAATATGTTTTATAGGAAAAATCTGAAGTGGTCAATGAAGCTATGGAATTATTTGACATTGTTTGGTCCAATTCAATTGTAAGAATACATGGTATTAATGAGGAATTGATATCTGAATGATCTCGATAAGGTTCGCATCTTTATACCCTGAAATTGTCATTGAATATGCATTGTGCATACATTCTATACATTGATGTGCATAAAAGAACCACTTGTGTATTTATGCAAAAATGTGATAATTGTGAATGTGTTTTGTATATTTTAGAGGAGCATATCGGATGTCAACCGGACATTGCCGGACCATCCAGGCAATAGCTTAATGGAGCGTACTGTGAGTCAACCTAGATGATTTCCTAGGATTGATTTAATTTGATTTGTTTAAGCTTCCAATATTGTTATATT
>JANITW010000004.1:42470495-42485539 GCA_027564335.1 Erythroxylum williamsii | reverse complement strand
TCCTCCCGTGTCATGGCAAACACCCTAGCCTGTGCTTGCCCTCTTGGTCTCCCTGGAGGAATGGGCTTCTTCACTGACCCAGAACTGCCCACCCCAGCAGCTGGTCTGGTTCCCACTGTCTCTGCTCTCCTCTGGGCCTGCGGCTGAGATCCTTCCCCTTTCATCATAGGGCAATCCCTGATCCGATGCCCTGTTTCTCCACACCAGAAACAGGCACCCGTAAGTTTACGGCACTCACCCCGATGCCTATTCCCACAGTGCTCACATACAGGGTTCTGATTCTTGTTTCTCTCTGTTCTACTGTTTCCTCCCACTGAGGAAGCCTGCACTGATCCAGCCCTGAACTGTCTGCTCTGCTGAGGGGCACTACTGCCACCCTGACTCTGAGCACGGAAACTCTTCTCACCCCTGACAGATGTCTGAACATTGCCCCCTCTCTTGGAAGACTGCTCTCTACTCTTCCTCTTCCTACTCACCTCCTGCTTGATGTTCTCCAGCTTCTCAGCCTGGAGTGCAGCATCTACCAGCTGCTGATAATCACAGAAATTGTGGAGGATCACCTTCTCCTTGATGCCCAAGTGAAGGCCTCCCTCAAATTTACGACACTTATCTTCTTCATTCGTCACTATGTGAGGTGCATACCGAGATAACTGAGTGAATCTCAACTCATATTCACTCACAGACATCTCCCTCTGACTCAGATTCAAAAACTCTCGAGCCTTTTCCTGGATGTAGACCCGAGAAAGGTACTTCTTTCTGAACAATTCCCCGAAATCCCTCCATGTGAGTACTGGTGGCACAGCTTGACTCTGTGGCACCGACTCCCACCAGTGAAGAGCATCACCCTGCAGTAGACTTACTGCATATTCCAGCTTCTCTTCATCAGAGCACTTCATCTGGACCAAGACCCTCTCCGTCCTCTTCATCCAAGCTTCAGCTTCCTCTGGATTGGTGGTACCATGAAAGTCCACCGCCCCAAACTTCCTCAGCTTATCATACTGCCCGCCCCTAACCACTGGAGCTGGCACCTGAACCTGAGACCCTTGACCCATGGCGAAGGTGAAAGCCTGGGCAAAGGCCTGGAAAAACTGCGGGTCCATCGCAGGCATAGAAGGAGGAGGAGGAGGAGGCTCCTCAGGCTGCACACTGGGTGCTTCTGAACCAGGGGCAGAGTGGGTCCTCGCATCTTGCGGGACATGAGACTCATCTGTGCTCCCCTGGTGAGAGCGAGAACGAAGTCGGGCTCCTCGAGCTCTACTCCGAGGTGGCATAATATTCCTTCAAAATAAAACCAGTGAAAAACTTTAGTTCATGCAAAAACAATTTGTCAAATTGCATCATATGATTTAAATCATGAAAAATCCAGTCAAATCATGCAAAATCAACATTTAGTCAAAATCATTATGTAGGCATATGAAATCAATTAAAACAATTCAAAAGAGCACAAAGCATGCAATGTTTGATGGCTATCATGAAAACCTTGAAGTTCTCCTTCTACCCGAACCTTAACCGAAAGCTCTGATACCATAAGTGTTGGAACCCCACCCCGGTGGATCACGGGTCCCACGTCCTACATGACGCCCGGACACGCATCCCACGAGGGAGGGATTCCTCACCACAACATAGACTTGTTTCGTCATTAAAATCACATAATCATAAACCTTGTGCTTATAACTTTGCCGGGTCCTAAGCTGTACCTTCACATTCTTGGCAAGCGCACACTAATTGAACATAAAAATTATAAGATGACTTCTTCATATAAATTGTAGTCCTAAACTTCAAGTTCGTTTTGCAGCAAGAATCACCTCAAAAGGGGTTGTATAACTCAAGTTATGCTTTAAAAACCTAAGAGAGCTCATACTCCAAATATGATCTCCAAACCGACCTCTCATTTGTTTCAATGCAAACTTTTCCAATTTGGCTCAAAATGACACAACATTTGGTGGAGAGAAATATATATGTCTTAGGAATCTAACGGTTCAAACCTCACCTCATTTGGAGGTCGGATGAAGGATTTATACCCAAAATACTGGACTACGCTCACTTCCAAAATCAACTTGAAACTCTTTTGGCGCAAATGTCATAACTTTCTCTACAAATATCCAAATGACTTCGTTCTTGCGCCATTGGAAAGATAAGATCAAGATCTACAACTCATATTAGAGGCCTAAAAACCAAATTCGGCTTCTAACATGCTCGCGCCCGCGATCTATTGAGCTCGCGCCCGCGAGGAATAGTCGAACAGAAAGTTGAGGCTCCGCTGATTTTTCTATGGTCGCGCCCGCGAGCTATGGAGCTCGCGCCCGCGAGGCTTAAATGACCAGAAAGTGTAGGTTTTTCCCCCAAGCCTCTTAAACCTTCACCCATGCTTTCTAACCCCTTCCTAATACCAATTACACTTGTAATCTTACAAGATTCACTTACTCTACTACTCGAATACTTCATAACAACTCCAAATATCAAACTTATTTTATCATTCAATCAATTCTTGATTGATTTTGTCTATCAACCCTAAATTCCTATTAACTCATATACAAATTCATATTTCATTAAACTCAACCTCAATTCAATAGCATCTTGTCATTCATAATCATGGGTCATGCTTAAAGTTTCTCAACTCCTCATCCACACTTAGTTCACATTCTAAAATCATAATCATCTACAACAAAATTCATATACAAAAACCCTCATTTTATTTCATTTTCATATTTCAAATTTTCATTCAAAGTTCGGGGTCCAACAAAGAAGGTTAAGGAGTACATAACAGAATAAAAATCTTAACATATTATAAAAGAAAGAGGACCCAAGGATTTTTACATTCCTTGCAGTATCAATAGAGTCAAGATAGACTGGGCATTTGCAGATTTGGGAGTGAGTATCATTATGGTGCCCTATACCTTTAGTCAAAAATTAGGGTTACGATAGTTAATAAAGATGACAGATAAAATAGTTCATCTCCCGAAAGGGATTATTAAAGATGTACAAGTACAAATTGATAAATTTACCTTCTCCAAAAACTTCTATATATTGGATATTGGAGAAGATGTGGAAATCCCTATGGTCCTTGGACGACCATTTTTGGCTACTGCATGCTCCATAATTGACATTGATGGGGGTGAACTAACTCTGCAGATTATCAAGGTTAATCAATTAAATTTACACACATCAAAACAACCCAGTCAGATTTCAGGATTATGACAAAGCTAACATGGTTTGTAACTTAAGAAAAATGATATATGGTTTGAAACAAGCCTCCATATAAGGATAAAAGTGTATTTTAAACCCTAACATTTACACAAAAATCTAATTTGAACCCTAACATTTTGAGGCATTCAAATTAAACTACAACATTTATAAAACGTTCAAAATAGACCCTATAAAGACAAAAAATCTAATAGAGGTTGCCCTTCGTCAATTAGATGACACATCAATGTGGCTTTTTAAAACTTTTTTTCATATTAGCGGGACCCACTTCTTGCTATGTGGTATACTAATTTTTAAATAAAAAAGGATCCCACAACTATGTATAAAACTCATTGTTTTGAGTCTAGTTATTTTTCAATCCTCACCGTTTTGCTATATATAAAACTTATAATTTCTATTTATTGTCTTACTATTTTTGATTGTGTGATTAATATGGTTTTGCCTTCTTTGATTTATGTTTAGTGGATTGTGTTAGGGTTAGAATGCAATCACTTCGACTATTAGGGATTTCACTTGCAAATGAATTGGTTCTGGTAAAAGGCCAGAAAAGGCAATGCAATTGTTGTCTATACTGTAAAGCTTAGTGTGAACCATTTTCTAGTGAAGTTAACCATAGGAGTGTTATGAGACAATATGATATTGATGTGAATCAATAAATGGTTTTAAGGAGTGCTCGTGTTAGGAAAATTTCTAAGGCCAAGCTTGTAATGATCATAGATCAGTTGTTCATTGATCACTCATCAAGATTTCCTCCTATATTAATAATTGCATACGATGGAGAGAATAGTATTTTTAGTGTCATTAAACTGCCTACTGAGAAATTCATAGTTGAATTCACAATGAGTGATGAAAAGGGAAATTGTACATATGTAGTTGTTGTGAAGCTTATGAATATGCTTGAGCTTAGGAAGCTAAAGGAAAATGCAAATAAGAATATCATTTTTATTAGTTGTAGCTTTTATAGATCTTAAATGAATCATGAAAATGAACTAGGTTTTGCGTTATAACATCTAAAGGGTTTCAATATAGCCATAACCCACTGTGAGTCTTATACGTGGCTCAAAACGATAAGGATTGAAGAATAACCATATTCAAAATGATAAGTTTTATACACAGTTGTGGGATACATTTTTATTTAAAAATAAGAATACCATATAGTAAGAAGTGGGCCCCACTAATATGCAAAAATTAATAAAAAAGCCACATCATATATGATATGGCATTTAACTAATTAAGGGTAACCTCTATTATATTTTTAATCCTTATAAGGTCTATTTTGAACATTTTATAATTGTTGTGGTTCAACTTAAATGCTCTGAAACGTTAGAGTTCATCTTAGATTCTAGTGTAAATGTTAGGTTTTGAAGTACACTTTTGGCCCTTCAGATAATGGTTCCTAAAATTTGATGAGATTGTTACCTTATTTGGCTTTATAGAAAATAAAGTTAAAAGATGTTTGCATTATAAGGTTAAGGGGAGCAATATATGGATGATATATTGCTCGCATCAAATGGCTTGACCATGTTACATTAGGTTAAACAACTTTTTTCCAAGCATTTTGATAAGGAGGACCTTGGTAAGGAGTCTTTTGTCCAAAGTATTCAGATTCACTAGGACAAGTCCTAAAATTTATAAAATCTCTCGTAGAGAGCATAAATTGAGCGAGTCCTGCAAATGATTAATATAGCTGATTGTAAACATATTATAGCACCTATCTCTCATTATAAGAGATTATCTTTGGCTTAATATCCAAATAATGATACACAGCTAGAGGTTAGTAGGAATGTATCTTATTTTAGTGTAGTTGGTAGCCTCATGTAATCTCAAGTTGTTGGACCTCGTTTTTAAAGCCCAACATCGGACATGAGATCATGAAACGTAAGTGTGGAGGGAGGCTTGGACGTGGAACTTTAAAAGAAAAATCCTTCGGAAGCAAAGGCAGGCTTCTTCATGGCAAACTGCTTGTTTAACTGCGGCGAACACACACAAGAAAATCCCCTGGACCTCTCAGCAATTTTACGCCATGGCGAACGATTTAACTTTCTCCGCAATTAACTGAAATTGTATTTTTTCCGTGGTGACCATTTGGTCCCACCATGATGAACTCACTACGCCAACAAAAATAAAAAGCTTCGTGTTAATTATGCCGCGGCGAACTCTTAGCTTTGCCACGACTAAAACCCTTGAAGTTGAACCCAAAATCAACCTACCTCATTTAATACAACTTAAACTCTTTCAACTACTCAACCCCAACATTAACTCTACTAAATGCAACCATAAATTTCCCAACAACCATTCCTCAATTCAAACCCATAATAAAATAAACGTATACATGAAAAGGTGCAATTTCCAAAATCCAAACACTTTGCAAAAACATGAAAATTCATAGACAAATCCAAACATATATTTCATTAATATCAAAAGTGAGAGTTTTACAAAGCTTTAATAGGCATTTCAAGCCACATTACAATATAAACCAAAAATACATCATTTGCAAAAGTAGAATTTCTCGAAATGCAACTAAATCCTTGCTTTACAAAAATAACTTCAAACATAAAATAAGCCTAATTGGAGTGATGCCGTACTCTTGACCTACTCGATCTCTTGCTCATCACCTGAATAAGGGGAGGAGAATGGGGGGAGCTTAAAGCTCTTGGGTAAAGGATTTATAATCAAAAAACAAGCAAAAACTATTTTTGAAAACTCATTGCCATCATACATTTTCAAAACTAAAGTACTTTCACATATAAATATCATCAAACACTTATTCCTCAAAATTCTCAGTTCATCAAACAATTTATGAGCAATTTTAAATCACATATGCATCAAACTTGTCAATAGATTATAAGCACATAAGTACATCAAAATGATTTGGGTAGATCCATAAACATGACACACTACACAATTTCAAATAGTAGTCCTGTGTAATCGTAAACTTGAGGGAATCCATGAGGAGCTCCGTGCCACTAGCGGGCAGGCGAGAGAAGCCTTAACTTGATCAACGTGCACGTGACATTCTTGAGGGACTACCACAAACCCACATAACACATATTTCATAACTTGTAAACTTGTTGAAAACTTGTTTTTCATATACTTGATATATTTTGGAAACCATTTTTGAAAACATGATTTCATAAACATATATCTTTTCAAAGAGAATTCCTTTTCAAAGTCTTTTCATCAATCATCAACGCAATACATGTAAACATATAATAATTTCACTATACGATCAAGAAGCAAATAAGTGCAACATCTATTATGCAATTGAAACCATTAAGCTTCCTTGATTCAAAGAAAATAATGAGTGGCTTATTTACTCAATTATAAACATGTACCCACCTTGAATTCCTTGCTTATAAACTTGCTTAGGGATATCTTTCCTCTTGCTCCGCTTGCCTCTCTTCCCCCACTTGACTTCCTTAAACAATAACCAAAATTTTCATTTAATTTGGTTTAGAAATCGGAAAGTCATACCTCAACAATTTTCGATTATTTTTAAAGTTGAAACAAAAAAAATCTATGCTCGACTTCCATCCAAAAATTGAGATTCTTAAAGAGTGAATTTAGACTTTATTCCTTCATACAATTTGTATCCCCATGTCTCTAGTTTATACAAAATTAAAAATCATATCATTTGAACATCTACAAAAAAAAGTTATGCCCCATTTACCAAAACATGTCTGCGCAGAAAAAATGGAGTTCACCGCGGCGAAGTCAGAAGTTTGCCGCGGCAAACTTTTCTAGAAACCCATTCCGAAGGCATTTTTTGCTACATTTTTTCTTTTTTCCCCCCCCCCCCCCCCTCTCAATATATAACCCATCTTTTCAACTTCATTTTCAACCCAAAATCATTCACAAACCAATTCATAATCTACTCTCGATCATTACCCAAACAATAAAACATTAACATAAACCATTCATCCACAACTTTCTACCCACATTCAATCATGTTTTCACTTCTAACTAACCCTAAATATGCTTCATCCAACAATCAAAAACAGTTAATGCTTATACTTACTTGTTTTAACCTCAAAGTCTTCAAATTCTTCAAGAATCTCCAAAACCCTAGCTTTTCTCTTCTTTTCTCTATTTCTCTTATTTTCGTCTCTTCCACTCACGACATTCACCTCTCAAACAAGGCAAAAATTACTTCTTCTTCTAATTTCTACCCTAAATGCATGAGTGAAGTCCACTATGCCCTTCCATGTAATGCCTTAGCCTTTTAACCTTAAGTGATCTTCCCATTTTGCCCTTATTCATTCTTACTTCAATTTAACTTACACCATACTATACTCTAACTTAATCTTAATTTCTCCATTTAATACTTCTAATTCCATCAATCCAAGCAATAAATTCTCCAATCATTGACATGTTAATTAAACTCCAAACAAAATAATTTATCTAGCAAGACCACAAAATTTAATCAATTCATGCTTAATAAAATAAAAAATTTGGGGCCCAACAATTTTAGCATAGCAATAGATTTTCTAGTAAGACTAGAAAAATCGGGATTTATAACAAAATTTAAATTGTTTTATTTTGGACATCAAATAATTATTTTAAGGTAAATTAATTATGAATTAATTCATGGAATTAGGCATTCATTTTGATTAGATTAATATTAATTCTAAATAACATTCAATAGTAATTTTAGCCAAGTTAGTAAAAGAAAGATAGGATCTAAATGTTGGATTAGGCCTTTCATGTTAGGATGATGTCGTAACCAAAATGATGTGTTTACGTATATGCATTAGAGAATGCATGGATAGGAGAATGTGTGGGCTTGCATGATGGATAGTTATGGGCTTAGGCCTAATTTGATTGGGTAGTCTATATCATGCCATGTAGTTATAGTAACTATATATACACAAGTTATATGTATAAGACCATCTAAGTTAGATGAGACCTTAGTCAAACTTCTTATTTAGAATATTAAAACTAATACCTTCTTTAAATATGGCAAAAACTAGAGTCTTTTTAATGTTAGGGTTGTTGGGCAAACCCAAGCCCGCTTTACACAAATACGTTCGAACAATGGACATAAGATTTTTGGATTAATGGGTCAATTTTAACTAGAAGAGTTGATTTATTGGGCAAATCCAAGATCAACGTGGATAGAGGCAAAGTTGGGTAGTGTACATTAGATGTACACATGTCAAGAGTTGATAGCCCAATGAGTGTGCACACATCAACAGTTGATAGCACTAGATTCAATAGTTACATTGGAGATGCAATTGGTATGATCAATACCTACCAGTTTAACTAAGGTGGCTTGTTGGGCAAACTCAAGGTCATTCTTAGAGATATTGGATATCGACCAACTAGGAAAATTTCTCTATGAGTTGTCTCGAATTTATATTGAGGGTTATGAATTCATGAAAATAGTGGGAGCCATAATGCATGTTATTAAAGTCCTTATAGACTGTATTTAAGTACATTATAATTTTCTCTCTTTGACGAAAGTTTACTATTTCCCGAGTCAACACCATGAGTACTAGTATGAATCTAAGATCATTGATGGAAGCTAATAAGTTGACTGGACCAAACTTCCTTAACTTAATTCTGACGGGTTTAGCCGATAGTTACTCACAATTTGTGTTTAACTATCTAATGAACAATATATCAAATACATTTCCAAATTGATCAACATGCTCAAGGCAGTTGAGCCATCTGTCCGCAACGACAAGGTTATGATGCTGGTGGACTCTTCTGGTTTGAAGAAAAAAAGCCAAAAGAAGAAGAAGTCTGTAAGGTCTAAGGGAGGTGTCAAGAAAACAAAAAAGACTGCATCAAAGGGAACTTCTTTCCACTATGGTAAGGATGGCCACTGGAAGAGACACTATAAGGCCTATCTAGAGTTCTTGAAGCAGAAGAAGGCATTTGATGACTTTTATACCTAATATATACTGATGTATGTGGTCTGATATCCATACATGCCAAAGTTTGTTTCGTATACTTCATCAACTTTATCAATGATCATTCTCGATATGGGGGTGTGTATCTTAAGAGATATAAGTCTGAAGCCTTTGAAAGGCTCAAAGAATTTAGAAATGTAGTTGAGAAATAACTTGGGAGAAGTATTAAATCACTTTGATCAGATCGAGGTGATGAATACTTAAGCTAAGAGCTTTTGGATTATCTCAAGGATAATGGAATACTTTCCTAATTGGCTCCACCTTACACGCCACAACACAAAGGTGTGGCTAAAAGGGGAAACTAAACCTTGTTAGACATGGTGAGGTCTATGATAGGTTTAGCAAATTTATCAAAATCCTTTTGGGGGTATGCACTCGAAAATTCTATTTATATATTAAATAAAGTCACATCCAAGTTAGTTGATGTTACTCCATATGTGATATGGACTAACAAGAAACCCTATCTTTTTTATATGAAAGTTTGGGATTGTCCTACTTATGTGAAGTGAATTCAGTCAGATAAGCTTAAAGTTAAATCTAAAAATTTTCTGTTTGTAGGATATCCTAAGGAAACTATAGGATATCATTTTTACCATGTTTCGAAACAAGGTGTTTGTTTCAAAACATGTCGTGTTTTTAAAGAAAGAGTTTTTTCTAAGAGAAGATAGTGGGAACAAAGTTGAACTTATGGAAGTTCAAGATGCTTAAATAGACGTAGATCAACTGCCTAGACTTGAGACTATTGTTCATAGAGATGACCTTCTAACACACAAAAACCTCATAAGTCAGGTGGGATACGTTATGTTCTTGAGAGACAAAGATTTCTCATAAGTGAACTTAACGACGTATTGTTTATAGAAGATGATGAGCCTACTACCTATAAAGAGGTTCTGTAGAGGTCAGAATCTGACAAATGGCTTCAAGCTATAAAGTCCGAAATGAATTCCATGTATGAAAACCAAGTATAGACTTTGGTTGACCCACCTTGAGGGATAAAACATATAGGGTGCAAAAGGGTTCTCAAGAAGAAACTAACATGGAGGGTTACCTATAAAGCTAGATTTGTAGCTAAAGGTTATCATCAAAGGCAAAGTGTTGACTATGACAAAACATTTAGCCCAGTATCTATGTTTAAATTCATTAGGATACTCCTAGTCACTGCCACTCATTATGATTATGAGATATGGCAAAAAGGATGTTAAGATGACTTTCCTTAATGGAAACCTAACCGAGGATATGTTTATGACACAACCTGATGGTTTCATGTTGATAAATGGAGAAAAGGTATGCAAGCTTCAAAAATCTATTTATAGATTAAAGCAAGCATCCAGGAGTTGGAATATCTGATTTGATGAGGCAATCTAAGAGTTTGGTTTCTCACAAAATCTAGATGAGCCATATGTGCATAAGAAGGTTAGTAGGAGTGCAATCGTGTTCCCTCTACTATATGTAAATGACATATTGCTAATGGGAATGATATCTCTGCTTTGCAATCAGTTAAAATTTGGTTAGCTAAGATTTTCTCTATAAAAGACCTTGGAGAAACAACTTATATTTTGAGGATAAGGATCTATAGAGATAGATCTAATAGGTTGTTTGGCTTTTCTCAGTCTACATACATAGTCAAGATGTTAAAGAGGTTTAGCATGGAGCAGTCCAAGAGAGGTTATCTTCCCATGGTACATGGGATTATACTCTCTAAATCTATGTGTCCAAAGACACAAGATGAGAGGACAAACATAAGTTTGATTCCTTATGCTTCAGCTATAGGATGAATCTTATTGGCTATATTATTTACTAGACCCGATGTATCATATGCTCTAAGTGTTATGAGCAGATAACAATCGAACCTTAGTGAGGATCATTGGGTGGCTATCAAGAATATCCTTAAGTATTTGAGAAGAACTAAGGATGTATTCTTGGTATATAAAGAAGGTGATCTTGCAGTAAGCATGTATACTGATACCAGTTTCCAATATGATAGGGATGACTCTAGATCCCAGTCCAAGTATGTATTCATACTGAATGGTGTTGCAGTTAGTTAGAAAAATTCCAAACAAGAGATGACTGCAGATTCAAAGACAGAAGCAGAGTACATTGCAACTTTAGAAGCATTAAAAAAAGTAGTTTGGATTAAGAAGTTCATCATGGAACTTGGTGTGGTTTTGAGCATCATTGACCTAGTGTAGTTATATTGTGATAACAACAGGACTATAATGCAAACAAAGGAACCAAGGTCTTATCAGAAGTCCAAACAAGTACTCAAGCGCTACCATTTGAATAGATAAATCATTGGTAGAAATGATGTCAAGATAAAGAGAGTGTCTTATTAGAAGTCCAGACATGTACTAAAGCGCTACCATTTGAATGGATAAATCATTGGTAGAAATGATGTCAAGATAAAGAGAGTTCCCACCGATCAGCATATAGTTGATTCATTGACTAAGTCTATTTTTTAAAAGAGTTTTGCATCATATGTACATGCCTATGTTATTAGATATCAAGGCGATTGGCTTTAAGGCAAGTGGGAGTTTGTTAGAGAAGTGCTATAAAGGCAATCACCTTCAGCACTTATTATATAGATCATTTTATGATTAATAAAGGCATTTTTCATTATTTCGATGTTCATACATTTATGGATTTGATGTTGATCTTAAATTAATTTAACGAAGTCCTTAATACTAAATATAGCATGGAGGAAATCATGATGAGATCATGATAATAAGATTCCTATCATGTGTAACTATGTTAGTGTCTTAACTTTTCCTAGTCACAGGATTAATGAGATAGGACATCATTAATCCAGATAGACTAGCACATGTTATACTCCTTAGTTAGATCAAACAGTTGACCTCATAAGCAATAGACATGAGTTGTTTAGAGTTAACATGTGGATGCTTACTAAGGGTAGTAAGTACATTGGATTGACCTACTATGAGACAATCATATGGATATTTTATTTCTAGTGTCAATAGTAGTCTCATCATAGAAATGGTGCAAGTATTCTTTAACTTGAGGTGCTCAAGGATATCTTGGATACTAATCCTGTGCTTGGAGTCCATTCATCAATGCCTTTCAGGGGTTACTCATAGGGTGGTGGGTGTAGTTTAAGGTATTCGGGGGTAATTGATTATCCAATAAAGGATTCACTACTCTTGATAGAAGAAGATGATACCCACGACCTTTTATCGGGGTCATTAATCATAAGTCTCTAGTCATAGCAGATATATATGTCATGAAGAGAGTCTTCAATGATACATAAAGTAATGAGATCCTTAGGATAAGTTCTAATATCACTTGGATTAGATGTGACATAGTCAGTCTAGTGGGAGTTGACACTTTGACCATACTCTGAACCAAGTGGGGTATAAATAGTGAAAGGATGAATTGCATGGCAATATTACTTGTGGAAGGGTTCGTAATCAAACCACTGACTTTTCATTTAGTTAGGAGTCATGACGTGTTGCTAGATACCACCCTTGACTTACTTGAATTAAGTGTTAATTCAAGTGTCCAATATAATTGGGAACCTAATAAATCACACACATAGGAGATCCAAAGGATGAGTAACATGGTCTGGAATGGTGATTCAAGATAAGAGAAAGTGTTTCAGGTTTGTATCGAGATATGATCGTGGTAGAAAACATTGCATGGGATGTATTAGAATCAAGTGTTATTGGCTGCCAATTTGGTCATTAACGTCCTAAAACTTCCATTAATGCATGCTATTTATGGTCATTAACTTCCCATAACTTCTATTAATGCATGTTATTCATGGCTATTAACTTCCCATAACTCTCCATTGGTACTGGGGATTATGGAAGGCCAAATAGTGTAGAAAATAGACGTTACATATGTGCATCTTGTGTAAGACACAAGTGAAAGAAAGGCTCTTTCTAACACACACTCTTTTTCTCTATAACTCTCACAAGAGTTCTTGTCTTTGCTTGCACAAAGAAAGAATTCTAGCCATATCTTAATGAGGTTTCATCCTTCTATCTTCATTTGGACTTTCATTAGAGATGGTCTATGTTGATCGTAGCGGCTTACAACAACTCAACATGGAGAAGATGAAAGAATGAAGGAGATCATCATAAAGGTATGTTGTTGGGTCCCGATTCCTCTTTCTTATTAAATAAGCATGTTTAAACTTATTTTGAGGTTTAGTTTGCCTAATTCCTTTTAGTTATCATAATTTAAGTTTTAATGCTTAGGTGTATGGAGTTTTAATGGAGGGATTAAGAGTTTAAATTAGAGTTTTGTATGGAGTTAGTAAAAAGTAAAGAAATAAGATGAGTAAGGTCATTTTAGGTAGATCACTTAGGTTTTTAAAAGTTAAGGCTTATAAGGAGGGGTAACTTGGTCTTTTTAGTATCATTAAAAGAAGAAAGAAGGAAACAAAAGGGCATGAGGTTGTGGGTGAAGGAAGAAACGAAATTTTTTCAAGTAAAAAGGAGAGAGTGAGTTTTCAGTGGAAAAGGAAAGAAGAGAAGAAGAAGAAGAAAAATAGGGTTTCACTTTCCTTGCTTTAGAAGAAGGTTTTTATGGGTTTTTTCAACAAGAAAAAAGGAAGAGGAAGGTTTAATCTTCCATTAGAGGCAAAAATCAAATTTCGTAGGTGGCTTTTAAGGTAAGGTATTTTCGAAATCCTTTGAAAATTCTAATGGGTTTTGGTTCTAATAGCTTAGGAAAAGTATGGGTAAGGTTTTAATAAGATCAATTTCACGTTTTTATTGCTTTAAATTGCCCAATTTCGATATCCCTTGTAATGTGGGATTTTTGTGCTTTGGTGAAGGACAAGAGAGGCAAGAGGAGTTAGAAGGAAGGCAAATTGATCAAGCCTAAAGTTAAGGGAATTAAGGTGGGTGATATTTTAATAATTGAGTTAATAAGCATATTAAAGATTTTGTCTTAAATGCCATTTATTACTTTCCAATGACTTACCAATGTTGTATTTATTACTCTTTGGGATGATTTAAACTTATATTACGTGTCTTTAGTATGTAAATACATTGTGGAAGTTTTGTAAAATTGTTTGTCAAGTGAAAAAAATGAGAATAGGCGATTTCGAAAAAATGCCATTTTGGGCGATTATGTGTGAATTTTGTGAAATGCATGTTTATATGGGTTTGTGGTGGTCCATTAAGAGTCAAGTGCACTTGTCTATTTATAGCTTCTCCCGCCTGCCATCTAGTGACATTGGAGCTCCTCGTGGACTCCCATAAGTTCACAGCTACACATGACCGCTTCGCAGGAATGTGTAGTATGTTCCGTTTGGATCCACTCAAACCATCTTCTATGTGTTTATATGAAATTGCTTTGTGATTGTTGTTTTTGTAAATGTTTTAAATAAATTGAAAATGATGAGGAATTCTTTATGGCAAAAGTGTTTTTGGTAAAATTGCTTTGAAAAGAATTGTTAAGGAATTTTGCGTGCTTATTCTTGATTATTAAATTGTTACCCACTGAGTCGTCGAGCTCACACCCATTTTCTCCTTCACAGGCGAAGAGCGAGAAAATAAGTAATCTGCATCGAGATTGAGGCACACTATAAAAAAATGTAAATTAGTGACGGAAACTTAGCAACGGAAAAATTTTCATCGTCAATTAGCGACGAAAATATGCTTTCCATAGCTAATATTGAGTGATTTAGCGGTGGTACTAATATTCGTCGCTAAATTTAGAGGGAATTTATCGCGGCAAAATTAGTGAGGGAACAATATAGTCGTCGGTAATTTATAACCAACAGAAAATATACCGTTAGAAATTGACGACAGAAAGCATATTTCCGTCGCTAAAATTGAGTAATTTAGCGACGGTACTAATATTCGTCGCTAAATTTGGAGGAAATTCGTGGCGGTAAAATTAGCAACGGAATTTAGCGACGGAACGTATACCGTCGCTAAAAATGGAGGGAATTTTTGG
>JANITW010000004.1:42426845-42440508 GCA_027564335.1 Erythroxylum williamsii | reverse complement strand
TGTATTGTGTGTCTTTTGCATGTAAATACATTGTGGAAATATTTGTAAAAGTGTTTGTCAAGTGAAAAAGATGAGAAGATGTGATTTCAGAAAAATGTCATTTTGGGAAATTATGTATGAATTATGTGAAATGCATGATTATATGGGTTTTGTGGTGATCCCTTAAGAGTCAAGTGCACTTGTCTATTTCATAGGCTTCTCCCGCCTGCCCACTAGTGGCATTGGAGTTCCACACGGACTCCCATAAGTTCACAGCTACACATGACCGCTTTGCGGGAATGTGTAGTACGTTCCATTTAGATCCACTCAAACCATCTTCTATGTGTTTATATGATATTGCTTTGTATTTGTTGATTTTGTAAACATTTTGATCAATTGAAAAATGATGGGGATTTCTTTATGGCAAAAATGATTTTGGTAAAATTGCTTTGAAAAGAATTGTTAATGAATTTTTTCATGTTTATTCTTAGTTATTAAATTGTTACCCACTGAGCCGTCGAGCTCACGCCCCTTTTCCCCTCCACAGGCGACGAGCGAGAAAATGAGTAACTGCACTGGGATCAAGGAATTACTCCTGTTCTACTTTGATTTTGGAAGTTAGCTTTTAGCACCAAAGCTTTAGATTCATTTTAGAACAAAAGTTATGTTTCATGTAACTTTTCCTTGTATATTTGACTTTTGGTACTTTTATTGTATAAGGGTTAAAATTCCCTCTAAAGCTTTGTATTAACTTATGATTTCATGTAATTGAAAGAGATTTGGATTTTAATGTATTTTGTGAATGTTGCTCATAATGTGATGTTGTATGGCTTGAGAATCGCTAGAAGAGTAGGTTGTGGTTGCTGCCTTCTTGCATAGCTTTAGGAAGAAGTTTTGTGTAATGTGTTTGGATTGGGAGATTGAATAAAGTAGATATGGAAGTGTAATGCAGGTGCTGGAAATTAGTGGATGTGTTTGAAAATTTTGGCTAGTGGAATTTTAGGGGAGGTGTTGTCAAAATTTTTCTTAAAGGGTAGAAACTTTGATTGAGTTTTTGACCTTCTTAGAGTTTGAATTAGATTGGGAGTCTTCTTAAAGATTGTAGTACATGATTAGAGCTTTCCATTGGTGCATAATATGTCACTTTTGGACTTAGGAATAAGAAGTTACAAGGTTTGAAAGAATGCAGTTACTATTGAAAAGGGTATTGTCCAGGCAGTATTTTTCGGAAGGCTTTTTCACTTCCTTAATTCATGAAAGATATATATTGTCTTATATTCTTTCCATTGATGTATAATGTGCCATTTTTGGGATTAGGAGTAAAAAGTTATGAGGTTTAGAAAGATTCAGTTATTGTTTGAATGGTCATTTTATAGGCAGTAGCTTTGAAAGAATTTTTACCTCCTTTAGAGATTAAATTGATTTTTGCTTCCTTCATGAAAGTTATAAATCGTCTTTTTATCTTTTCATTGCTATAAAATGTGACATTTTTGGGTTTTTGTGTTAAAAGATATGATTTTTCGACTTTCTGTCATTGTGTGGAATAATTTTAGTTTGGGCAGTAACTTTGAAGTAGCTTTTCACTCTCTTAGAGAACCAAATTTTTTGAATCCTTTATGGAAGTTGTAGAGCTTCCTTTTATCTTTTTATTGATACCAAATTTTCAAATTTTGGATTTCGGTGTGAAGAGTTATAAATTTTCAAATTTTCAAATGTTTTAATTCGTTTTTTTTTTAATTTTCGGATCTCACAGGCGTGCTCGCGAGGGCTAGCGCATCGCCCATGCGAGCGACTCGCGATCGCGAGCGCCCAAGGCGACGCCATTTGTCAGTTTCTGATTTTTATTTTTATTTTCTAATTTTTCTTTTTTCAAATTCAACCTCCTCCCACTCTTTTGCTTGTAACTTTTTCGTCTGACCTCCGATTTAATTGATTTTCATAGCATTGTTTTTCAAAAAAAAAATTCTACCCTCTTATGCAAAATTCAGAATTTTCAGGATTGAGTTAAATTTTATAGATTAAATCGAAGGGATGTAATTGAATAGAGATATTGAATATGATTCCGTATTTGGGCGATTTCTCGATTTATAGAGATCCGATTGAGGTGATTTTTTTTTAATTCTTATTATTATAGAGTTAAAAATCGGATTTAATTTTGGGCCCTAAGGAAATAAATTTTTTCAGGAGGGAAATTAGGATGAATCTTTTGAGATCCGTGCGGAAGTAATTGAAATGGGTTCGGGATATGGTTTGACATGGTGAGAGAATTCCTCCCTCGTGAGATGCGCGTCTAGATGTCACGTAAGACGTCGGACACGTGACTCTCCAGGGTGGGGTTCCAACATATGTAAACATCTTACATTTCATGGTTTTGTTGTCTATATCTATATGCATGAGTAGATCTGATTTTTCAGGTTCCGTTTTATTCTCCACTACATATTATATATATATATATTATGTATGCGATGCATGACTAGAACCTTACAACTGTAAGGCCTATCTGGAGCCCTTAAGGCAGAAGAAGGCATTTAATGACTTTTAGACCTAATACATACTTATGTATGTGGTCCAATGTCCATACATGTCAAAGATGGTTTTGTATAGTTCATTACTTTTATCGATGATCATTCTTAATATGGGTATGTGTATCTTATGAGATACATTTATGAAGCCTTTGAAAGGTTCAAAGAATTCAGAAATAAAGTTGAAAAATAACTTAGGAGAAGTATTAAATCACTTCGATCGGATCGAGGTGGTGAATACTTAATCGAAGAGTTTTTGGATTATCTTAGGGATAATAGAATATTGACTTAATTTATGAGACCAATTACTTTCTTCAAAAGAAATAAATATAATGTGTGCTAGTCTTGTCATTTCAACGATATTCCATCTTGATGAAACTGCAACTAGGAATATTTAAGAATAATACGTAAATATAAATCGAATCTTACAATTATGATCTTATCATAATTTCAATTATACAGTAATTGTTCAAGGGATTTTACATTTAGTATTAAAACATCAAATGAAATTAAATTAATACACAAAGATAAAGAAAGCATTTTCATTAATTAAAAATAATATAGTACATTAATTTGCATCCAATTGATTGGCTGCAAGGTCATAAGCTAACATGAGCACCTAGGCATGTAAATAATTGTGTGCAATAAAACCGTGCAATAAAACCACTAAAGAACATGATTTTGGACACAAATGTGTTAATCAATGTCCTTAACATTTATTCCTATGGAATTTTTTATTAAAAAAACAATTCAGCACATAGATTTATGGTTAACGATTTTGATCAAATCCTTTAATGGACACATATTGATTCTTGATCATATACCTATCCTATTTCACATTGTTCTATCAAAAATATAAACTACATGATTAACCAATTGATTGTACAATCAATTGTGTTAAATATCATATTTACAACTTATCGGTTAAGCTTTCTAAGGTTTATATGAGTTTATTTATTGTAGATCAAGTTCTCAAACTCAATCTTAAAGTTGAAGGTAATGCAAATCAATGCTTCATCTTTATGTTTATTATCAACTTAAGCATGTAACATTCATATTAAAAATAATTATGGCTATGATTAAGGAAAAGGAAAAAGCAAAGAGAAAGATCAATAAAAATTAAAACAAATTAGATTTGATAAAAAAAATTATTTTGGAAAGCACTTATCACAATTGACAAAACAACAAAATTCATATTTCCTTACGATTATTATTATTTATAATTTTTGAAAAACATAACAAATATATTAAGACAAATATGATTTTTAAATTATAACAAAAAGACATTAAGAAAAAGGAATCACACTCATTAAATTTTATTTCACACTTGATAATATCTAGAAAAATATGGAGCACAATAATCAAGAAAAAAAATTATTCATTATTATTATATTAGAATTTTATTATTTAAAAATAAATTACTCATTTAACCTTTTTAATATATTTCAATTAGATACTCGGTCCTATCCTAAGTGAAAATAAAGAAATGGGACGCTGAGCAACCAAATGTTGAGAAGGGGCGAGGGGTGCTGCTTGCTTTTGCTGCCCTAACTCAAAATCTCTCTATCTTTGTATCAATCTTCGTACCTTAGCTTATGTGATCGAGAGTTGCTGTAAGAATCTTCAGATTATTCAAATTTAGAAGGGTCTCGCCTCTCCCTCACCACCCCCTTCAATAACGCAAAAGGAATCTCATGTAAGAAGGCATTTGCCTCTTTGTGGCAATTCCACTAATAACTAATCTTCGCTTTCTCTGAAACAACGCTTACGATACGTTAGATTTTACTTCACCTTCACCTGCTTTATTTTCTTCCACTAGTACATGTATTCGTTTTCTTATCTCTTTGTTGGTATGTAAAGTCTACACTGTTTCTTCATTTCTAAAGAAAATTGGACCTTTTCTTTGTAATTTTCTTCTGAATAATGTACATTGGGATTGGGTAACTTGGTGGCGTCTATTGTATACCTCTTTGTTATGGTTTTTACTGAAGGATCTGCCGATGTTGTTGCCGTTGATTGAAATAACCCATGGTAATGCTCAAAAGAAAATTTAAGGAATTTAAAATTGTGATCTTCTGTCTTCACCTCACAAATTTATAATCTGGGTTGGAATGTTAGGACCCAAATATGCATTTTTGCGTTAACTATTCATAACAAACTTGTCCCAAAAATTAATTTTCTTACCTTAGTTGGTGCAACTTGCTTGTTGAAGGGAAAGAATTTGGACTATTGCAATGATTATTTGCTTTTGCAGCTTAATGATTGTTTCATTATTTGGATTGTAACTGGAAATTGCATAAGCTTGTGTGTTTACATTTCTTATTTGTCCATATTGCTTGTTGTCCTTTTCTTCAAAGGTATAAGCATCTAATGCGTACAATTTGTTGCCTTCTTCTGTCTGCTGTATATATGTAATAGGGTGTTGGATTCAAGTCTATCCTCCAGTAACTGAAAAGTAAAGAGATTCATGGCAAACAATGGCCTGCCAGCTTTGGGTCGTGTGAAGCTCAGTGATCTCATACCCTCTGAAGGCATTCCTTCCGATTCTTACAAACTATCAATCTCAACCTTATCACAATCTCTTGCTCAATACTCCGCCGCCATTATTCAGTTTTCAGCTTCTGAGGGTGCTCTTTTAAGATCTGGTTTAGATTCTGCCCGTCTCTATTTTCATCAAAGATCATTGTATCCATCTGCAGATATGATTCATACTGGCGACTCTCGCGAATGGTGCAAGACAACAGGTTACTATGCTGATCCTCAACTGTGGCAAGAAAACTATGATTACAGACCTGGCCTGACTCCAATTGAGTCCAACAATGCAATAGAATGCGCTCCAGGTGGTTTGTCTGACATATTTTCCCTGCTTGGTAAAGCAGCTCGAGATATATTGGATGCTATTAGCTTCTATTTGAACTTGCGTAGCTCTCCCTTTATTGAAGTGCTTGATAATGTCCCTTTGAGAAATCGAGAAATATCTTCTTCAGTACTATCTGTTTGTTGTAATGCTAGGCAATCTTTTGAAGGAGCACAAAGCCATAATTTAACTGCCCAGGAAGATGGTCAGCTAATTATGTATCCTGATCATGAGCACCAGGTTGATAAAAGTCTCATATCTCTTGTTAAGTCAGATAAGGCAGGTTTACATGTGAGAGACTTTCATGGTCGGTGGGTTCTTGTGGACGGAGACCTTGGTCCTCAAGAGGCTATTGTTTACCCTGGTCTTGCTCTCTACCAGGCAACGGCTGGCTATGTCAGTCCTGCATTGTACAGAACAGAGATCAATAACATGCAGTGTAGCATTTATGGGCGCTGTTTTTTGGCTTTTAAACTGATGCCTAAATCAATGACGAGCCTCAGTTGTTCAGAGATGAGGGCAGCTGGCCATGGTGTTGATGCTCAGTTTCAGATTCCAATAACAGTGGATGATTTTATGCAAAGATCCCATCCTATTGATCAGATCTTTAACAGACATAGCATACAAAATTTCAATTTCCCTGCATCTCAAGATGGTAGGCCATAGTCTTGCAATATAATTTTCTTGATCCTTAACAAGTAAATATTTTGTTTTTTTTTATAGTTTTACCTATGTAGTTTTATGGGCTTTATGTCCTTACCCTTGTTAATAATACCCATGTTAATAATTGAAGCTTGGTAGGATAAAACTCCAAATTTTAAATGATACATGAGAATTTTGATAATGTGGAGCATAACTCAAATGATTATTGCATTGTATTATGATACTAGTCTCTATTATTAGGGTTGAGAATGGTATATGAAAATCATGCCATAATTCTACCCTAGGAATAAATGACAGGATCTCTCTCTATTGTTTAGATGGCAACTAAAGTTGGAGAGTTGAACTATGTTGTGATTTTGACGTTAGTGTAATGTTAATTTGATGTTTGATGACTTCAAAATGTGTATCTTTTATACTCCATACTATCTACATCTTGGTTCTTTCATTTTCTTGTATGCTCATAGCTCTTAGTGGGAAGCTTTTAACAACAGGTCGTTGGATCGATGACATGCTCGTACAGGATGTATGAAAACTTCATCGAGGAGGAGGAAAAATAATTCAAGAAGCAAACCTCTGCCACCTTCCAAGAGGCTTAGACTTGTTGCCCAAAGAGTTCTGAAGGAGAGAGTTCAGGACATTGCAGAGAAGAAAGGGATCAAGCTAAGGTTCTGTAACCTGAAAGACTGTGAGAAGCACATTCATGCTCTTGATAGCCCATGTTCAAATATTAGAATGGAGATTGGGTGGCCACCCGGGGTGCCATTTGTTCATCCTCATGATTTACCTAATAAGGCAAAAATTGGTTTTCTGGAAGCCTATGAGCCTGGATCAACTCATGACATGGAGTTGAATATGATGGAGAGTGGTCAAGGCAGTCAACATTAGCTTAACTATAACTTTAGTCATGTGCTTCAAGTACTATTTATATATAATTTTTCTGTTTCTTCGATGCCATATGCTCTTTAGGTTATAGGTCTTGCATATTACATGTTATATTTTGACCTACTCACGTGTATTCAGACAGAAGTGTCAAAGAAAATAGTAGGAACCAATAGCTTATTGCCCAGTGCTACTAATGCAGCAACGTTAGCTTCTTTTGACCCATTCTTAGCACCAAATTTTCTTACATGCTGAGATTTTTTATGTAGGTTCAGCTGGCACAGGCTTGAAAATCCTGCAGAACAAGAACTAGGTGCATATCAAAATATCAATATGTAGGTTCGGAGCTTGTTTTTCTTTGGAAAACCAAAAGACAAATCCAGAATTATTGCTGTTTTTGGTAGTAATTCTTCAGTCCCAATCTTTAACGTTGCATTGCATTTCTGCTCATAAATGCCTTCACTTCCGCTTCCTTCTCTTTAACTGCATATGCTATGTGTAGCCCATATTCATGTCTCAATGACTATTGTATTCTGCCTATATTTTATGCATTTTTCTGAGCCTAGGGGCTTGAAAGAAAAAATGTATTATCCTTATTTTGTTTTTTTTTTTTTGGTATAAAGGGAAAGTACATTATCCTTATTTTGTTGTTAAGATGAGATGGTTCTGTCTACAGAGGTAAAGTTCCAGATATTTGACATATGGCAAGCCATCATCAACACGTGAATTTGTAGCTTTAACATTCAGGGGCAGTAAAGCCCTTCTGGTATTGTCCAAGTTGGGCCCAACATTTTTGCCGCACAAATCTTTTATTTTGTTCACAGACATTGGTAATGCTAATTTGTCACCGACGGGTTTCAACGCAACGAGGCCTTTATCTTGCATTTTATTTAAGGTCTCAAGTGTGCAATGATTTACTAAATGGGACTTTTTAAGGAATGCAATTAATAATATTTTATGGGACAAATTCAGGACATTATAATATGCATTTTTGAAATCAAATTTCCAATTTGATAGTAGTCTGTTTGAGATCTTAGAGGGGAGAATGGTTTATATGGAATAATGATAAAAGGAATGAGAATAAATATAGTGAAAAATATGAATAGATATTATCATTATAATTATAATGGTTAATTAAGAATAAGGAATAATTATTGCTATTATTAATAGTGATTGTTCTGTAAAAAGTATTAAGAAATAAAAATTTATTATATTTTAATTAATTAATTACATTTTAATTAATTATATTATAATTAATTAATTACATTATTATTAATTAAAATATTGTAATCAATTAATTACAATATTTTAATTAATAAATAATTTATATTTTAATTAATTATATTATAACTAATAAATTGATTATTTTTAATTGACTATAACGTAATGTAATTAATTAATAATAATATTGTAATTAATTATATTGTAATTAATTAATTAATTATATTAATTAAAATATAATTAATTACAATATTTTTAATTATATTATTGTAATTAATTATATTTAATTAATTAATATTAAAAAATTTTAAAAAAAGAGTCACTACTAAAGAATGAATTTCATTCCTCTACTAAATAGAAGGTATAATTAATTTCCTAGAAGTGAGATATCAAACTATTGCCTCTATAATAATAACGAACAACTAACTACTCCCTTTTTATTCCTTACTCATTAGCTCCTTTTTAAACTATAAGCCAAGCATCCCCTTAAATGAAATATAGTATTATATTCCCGACATGTTATATTAAATCAATGTTATGCTACATTTCGTTTAAGGTCTCAAGTGGGACATTGATTTACTTGGACATTTTAAAGCATATAATTACTAGAATGGCACATCATTAAATATAATAAATCGTGGGGTAAAATCAAGAAAATAAAACATGCTATTTGGAAACTAAATTCGAATATGAAACCAGTTCCTTTTGGGACCTTGAAGAAAATGCAAATACCAAAATTTCGACATCTTTTCGTAACACAATGATCCAAACACCATTACGGGTTTACAATTACGTGGTAGGGCCTCAAAGCTACAAGCCATTGATACTACATTTCGTATGAGGTCTCAAGTGTAAAATTGATTTACTTAAAACGACAATTACCAACTTGGAACTTAGACATAACATGGTTTGTGGGAGGATATTACAACATGCTTTTCAGAAACCAAAATAAAAGGAATCAACATATAAACCCGAGAGTAGTCATTAAGAAACCTTAAATAAAATACAATATTATATTTTCAACATGTTATGATAACTCAATGTTTTAAACATCAGTTTAGTTCAGAGTTGGATTGAAGGGTCCCAACAAAACAACAAGGCCTTTATATTGCATTTCATTTAAGGTCTCCAATGAGGCATTGATTTACTTAGAAGGATATTTTAAAGCATGCAATTACTAGATTGACACATCATTAAATATAATACATTTTGTGGCATAATCAAGACAATAAAACGTGCAATTTGGAAATCCAATCTAATTGCAAAAGCAGTCCCTTTTGAGACCTTAAACAAAATTCAATATTAGATTTATGACATCTTTTTGTAACTTAATGGTTCAAAAATCCATAAAGTTTACAACCGAACTTTAGGGTCTCAAAGCAACAAATAGTTGATATTGTATTTCATTTAAGCTCTAAAGTGGGATATTGATTTACTTCAAAGGACAATTACGAAAATGACACTTCCTTAATGTGCCAAAATGAGGATATTAGAGCTTGCTGTTTAGAAACCAAAATTGAAGGAATCAATATCAAAATCCCAAACTGGACCTTTAAAAACCTTAAATAAAATGTAAAATCAAATTTCTCATATGTTTTTGTAAGTCAATGGTCTAAGCATCATTATAGTTTAAAACTAAACCACACAGTCTCAAACCAATAAGGTTTTAATCTTGAATTTCCTTTAAGATCTGAAGAGGGACAATGATTTGCCTAGAGGGACATTTTAAAGTATGTAATTATTGAAATGACACATACTTACATAAAATGTTGGGAAAGATCAAGACATTTTAACATGCTTTTTAGAAACCAATATTCGAATCCGAAAGCAATCCCCTTTTAGACCTTAAACAAAATGCAATATTTGACATCTTTCTATAACTCAATGGTTTGAACATCATTACAATTTACAATTAAGCTGTAGGGTCCCAAAGAAACCAGCTGTTGATATTGCGTTTTGTTTAAGGTCTTAAGTAGGACATTGATTTGTTTCAAAGGGCAATTACAAAAATGGCAATTCCTTAAATAATATGCTTTGTTGGACAAAATCAAGATATTATAGCATGCTTTTTGGAAACAAAAATCTAAGAAATCAATATCTAAATCCAAAAGTAGTCCATTAAAAACCATAAATGAAATGCAAAATCAAAAATTTCACATGTTTTTATGAGTCAATGGTCCAAACATCATCACAGTTTAAAACTAAATCGTAAGGTCTCAAACCAACAATGCCTCGATCTTACATTTCCTTTAAGATCTCAAGAGGGGTAATCATTTACTTAGAGGGGCATTTTAAAGCACGCAATTACAAAAATGACACACCCTTAAATATAATATGCATTTTGGGACAAAATGAAGACAACTTAACATGCTTTTTTGAAATAAACACCCAAATCTAAAAGCAGTCCCATTTAAGATCTTAAACAAAATGTAGTATCATTTTGACATCTTTCCATAACTCAATGGACCAAACATCATTACAGTTTACAATTGAGTTGTAAGTGTAATAACCCATTCTCCATATTGAGGGTTAGAGCTTTAGTTGTCATTGGAATTCACGAACTACATTTCATTCACATGCATATCATTAGCATACACACATGAATTATGAATTATGATTTTATACACATTGCAAGGAATGCATATGCACTTGATTGATTCATTCTAGGGTATGAAAAGATTAAAACGTTCATCATGTGAATTATGAAACGTTTACGCCTTGAAGTATATGAGATAGGAAACGGAGAAGTATATGAGATAATAGTACCCCTGCCTTATTCCTTAATTAGAAATTAATTTCGAGGACGAAATTTCTTTAAGGAGAGGAGAGTTGTAACATCCCATCACCGATGGGAAGGGTAGAATAGTAATTTTGAATAGTAATTTAGAATTGTCTTTACATATTCATGCATAATCTAGCATCCGCATACATATGAATAGTAAATTTTGCACATAAAAAATGACTGTACATGCATTCATGACATTTCCTAGTAGAAGTGTTAAGAAATGTGATTGTGAATAAATGTGATTTGTGTGTACGAAAAATTGAGTTGGAGAGGGGCATTGTGGTTTTTGAATTTTTAGAGAATTTTAGAAATTATTTTTCTGAAATTTCAGGGTAATTTTTGGACTAGAAAAAATGTCAAGTGGCGAATAATGGTTTACCGGTAGGATAGATAAATGATTTTAGGATTTATTAATTTGAGCCATTGAAATTTAGGAAAAAATTGGAGTAGAAATTAAAATTTGTTGGAAAGAGCTTAAGAAGGTGACATGTGGCAAGTGACACTTGTCACTTGCCTAACATGCCACCATGTATTTTTTCATTAAAACCCACCCCCTCCCTTTTTGATCTATCTTTCTCAATGTTTCTTCTTTTATAAGGGTTATTGGTGATTAAAGTTAGAATTTCCTCTCATTCTCGTAGCTTCTTCTCTTCCTTGTTCTTCTTGACTTGTTGACCATCTTTTCCACTCTTTCACTTTGCTTGCTCTTCTTTTGGTCATTAAAAATCCAAACCTCACCCTCTCAAGTTGATGATGATGATCGTGTATGGTGGAGAGAGTTAGAGAGTTTGTGAGATTTTTGAAGAGTTGAAGAAGTGGAAGCTTAATTAGGTAAGAAATATGTTTTATATTATGGATTTGTAGTTAAATAACTTATTTGTGATGTTATTTAAATTTAATTGCATGAAAATTGTGTTTGGAGTATATGGGTGTGTAAATTGTTTGCCTTGATTGATGATTGATGAGGTAGAATGTGATGAATGTTTTAGATGTTTTGGAGGGAAAATTGATGTTTAGATGAGTGTAGAAAAGAATGAAAAATTGAGTGTATGTTGATGCTATGTTGTATGGTAAGGTTCAAGTAGAGGTCTTGATTTTGTTATGGTTGTTTTCATGTGTGAATTGAGTGGTATTTGAGTGAGGAAATGGTGTGGAAGAGGTAGGAGAAGAGGTAAGATGAAAATCTGGAAATTTGATTTAAGCATGTTTCAATGATTGGGCCATAACTTCTTCTATGGTTATTCAATTGAGATGAGTTTTGCCTTAAATTAAACTAGAGGTGTTTGGCTATATTTCTTGTGAAGGAATAGCTATTAAATTTTGGCTTGAAGAATTCCAAATTGTGACTTGAATGTGGTAATATGTGTAGGGTTGAACAGTAGCTCTAAAATTGCATTTTGTGATCTGAAACTTTGGAAATTTTTCTGGATTGATTTAGCCAGATTTTGCTAAAGAGGTCTTCATGAAAGTTGTAGATTTTCTTGTTAGCTTTCTACCTCTATAAATTATGATATTGTTCGATACCGGAGTTGAAAGTTATGATCTGTTGACTTTCGGATATTATTCCAAAGATTAATGTGCTTTGTGTTTAAAAATGTCCATAAGTGTAGGTTTTGTGGATACTGTGCTTTGAGTCAAATTCTGGACTGTTATGTTTTGAATTGGCTCAAGTGGCCTTATTGAAAGTTATATAGGAATGTCTTAGCTTTCTAATGAAGTATAATATGCCATTTTTGGATGTAGGAATTGTAAGGTATGAATTTTTGAAGTTTGGATGTGGTTTCGGGTTTATAGGGGCAAAAACTTTGATTGAGATTTTGACCTTATTAGAGCTTGAATTTGCTTCCAAGTTGTTCATAAAAGTTGTAGAATGCGTTTTGATCTTATTATTGATATAAAACTTGAAATTTTTGGCCAATGGAATAGGAGGATATTATTTTTAGAAGATGTATTAGTGTTTAGGGTGACATTTATTGGACAGTAAATTTTGGACACTTGTGTTTTGATCTTTCCATTGATACCTAATTTGTCAATTTTGGACACTTGTGTGAAAAGTTATGCATTGTGGAAGGGGAGAGGAAAAATAGGTGAAAAAAAGGAAATAAATGAAAAAGGGTAGCAGCATCGCGAGTGGGACCCGATCGCGACCAGCTCGCGACCTGGGCAGACCCGACCTGACCTAACCTGACCCCTTTTCTACTCTTTTGCTTATAACTTGTCCATCCGACCTCCGATTGACCCGATTTTTTAAGCATTGAATTCATAAGACACTCCTTTACCTCTCCATGAGCATTTGTGAATTTTTTAGATTTAATTTAAAATGATGGATTAAATCAAAGTGAGAGGACCGAGTGGTTATTTTTTTGGACAATATTTTGGCAATATCCAGACCTATAGAGATCTGAATTAAGTAATTTTTGTGTCTATGGATTCCTAAAACATAGGGGAACATTTCTAGTAAAAACAGGTTGCCTAGGTTACTTTATGTTAACTGTCTCATTGATCGGGAACAGTAGACCTGAAATATGTGTTTCAGAAAAATTGAAATATATCTATGAGCAATAAATTGCAAGTTAAATGATTTTATGTGGCATTAAAACTAGGAATATTGAGTTTTGATATGGGAATGGTTTTGTGATGCAATTTATGGAACAATACCGGGATTGTCATGAACATGCATTATACATATTTTATTTCAGTTATGTGCATTATTAAACACTTATGATTGTACAAATTGTGACGTATGTGTATCTTGCA
>JANITW010000004.1:42237039-42274743 GCA_027564335.1 Erythroxylum williamsii | reverse complement strand
CCACCCTCGCGGGTCACGGACTCGGTTATCACTGTAGATATCGGGTTCGGGTCTCGTCGGGAGTGGGGTGCTACATCTTCACTCTCTTCCAATCCACACTTCAAAAGGAATTGTTCAAACTCCATCACATAGTCTTCAACTTGCCTTCTATTTTGCTTCAACCCAAACATCTTCTCTAACATTTGTTGCCTATATTGAGGAGGCACAAATGTCTCTTCTAACTCAATTTTCATCCTATCCCATGTAGTAATTCTAGGCAGCCCACTTCTAAGCCTTTTTTTTGCAAGTTATCCCACCAAAGGGCAGCATACCCCTTGAATTTCATAGCCACCAATCTAACTTTCTTCTCCTCCGGAACCTCTTTCAATTCAAAAATGCGTTCAACGGTATCAAGTTTACCCAAAAATTTAGGAGCGTCTATCTTAATGTTTAGATCATCATTCCTATCATTTCTATGTGGAAACAAATTCCTAATAGGGACCATATGGCCAGCAGCAAAATGAGGGCCTCTCACTCTTCCTTTTGGGGCCAAACCACCAATTTGAATGCTATCATCATGTTCAGGAGCACAAGAATCATTTACCTAATCACCAAACTCTTCTGCTACGGATGGGTTGGCTTGAGATGTCTCACCAGGTGCATTAAACGTCCCCCAGGTTGCATATGTTGCCTCCTTAGCCTTGGCAGCCTGGATCTCCTTCTGGAAAGCATCAAACTTGTCGATTTTGACACTCATCTCATCCAACTTTGCAAAGAGCTTCTCTAGATCGTGTGGGATCAGTCCAGACATGGTTAATGATCAAAGACACGTCTCAAATATGGGGCTATGATACCAACTGATGGCAAAATGGCCTGAAAGTGATTAGAATCGAGTCTGGTGGTTATTGAAAAAAGTTTTGGGCAATCTAGATTTTATCGGATAAAACTGGAACAGGAAATAGGAAGACAATTATGGGTTAATTGGTTGGGAATTTGGTTTCTAGGAAAGAAGAAAAGTTATAGAAAATTTTGTGAAATACAATTTAGATCAAGAATTGGATTAATCGGATAAGGAATGATTGAGTTATAGTGGATTTAGTGGTGACATGTCAATCTAGGCGATAGAATGAAGGCAGATGAGGAAAACGGGACATTTGAGGAGGCTGGGGTTCGAATTGGGTGAAGATGTCTTTTGGAGATTTTTAATTTAAGATGTGAGGAACAAACTTGAAGAAGGGAAGTTTTTGATTTGATGAACACAGGAAACAGAAAATAGAAAACGAAATTGGAACTCGGACAGAATTCTGGAAATCACACAACACACAAACGATCGAATGTTTTTGGCAAACAAACAAGCCCTTTTTGATTATTTTTGGAAAACAATCGAACCCTACAGATCAAAGTCTGAATTTTGAGAGGAAAACATCTCATTTTTAAAAATTAATATCTATTTTTTTAACAAATGAAAAGAACATGAGTTTAAATAAGGAAAATGCAAGGAATGAGGATAGTCATATGTTGACTTCTCACATTCCTTTGGCTGCTAATTTTCTGTAGCTAATTAGTGTCCAAAAGTAGCCCATTAGCATGTAATTAAAGTCTAAACATAACATAAACATGGTAAATATAAAGTTAAATAAGAAAGTAAAAGACTAAATAAAAAGTGTTACGATAAATCTTCATTTATTCATTGTGGCCATCATAGGCTTCTTCCAAATGGGCTTCAATATTTTGCTCATCTATGACCGACTTGCTCTTTTTGTTTTTTTGGCTTGGACAAAAATGGGCTGAGATGGTCCTCCATCAACATCTTTGCATTTTCACGAATTATCACACTTCATTTTTAGGACAATGATTATAATCATTTCAATCATATAAGGTACACATATCAGGTATAAATGTAGTGCACATGAGACCCACTTTTTATTTGTTACTTTGTTGTGACCAAGTGCCTAAATTGTCTCATATCCATTGTGGATATTGGGCTCATTGATAACTGTCCCATATCCGTTGGGGATACCAGGCTCATTAAACGTTGAGCCTGAGGCTCTGATGTGCATAACTGAGCTTAAATCTCTTTTTCGGTGGCTACTCCATCACAACTGCCTCTATGCTTCATGCATTCATGTACTGGAATGCATTAGTCACATTTGCATATTCTCATTCAATCACATATTTTTAGTCAATCACATTATCTCATTTACACATTCTGATCGGACCTTAGTTCGACATTTAGAGATCACATTTAGAAGCGTTTTAATAATACATTCACATATCACAATCATCAGACCTTCATTGTCCAGAATCAACACATCAATTCACATTCATTTATCATTCAAAACACAATTTAAGCAAACAATAATTGAGAGAAACTGTCTAGGTTACTCATGGTACGCTCCAAATTAGCATTTGCTTTCAAATTCTGGAAATGTCTGAATGTTAACATTTAGCTTGCACATCATAATTATGCAATACACACGTTGCACACACATTAATAATTGCACAATTGTAAGTATTCGTTTATGCACACATGTAGATATGGAATATGTACAATGTATGTTCATGACAATCCTGGGCATCTTTCCTTTATTTTCTTCACAAAATCAATCCTATATCAAGACTCACCTAAGTATAATTTATACTTAAGTTTATACTTCAATGAAACCATTGAAATCACAATCCATAACTCATTGAATCACTTTTAGATTTTTCCCCAAAAACTAACTTTCAGGTCTGTTGTTCTTAATAATTTAGATAATGAAAATAAAGTAATTTGGTCATAATCTATTCTAAAAATTGTTCCCCTATGACTTTTGTTTCTATTGACACCAAAATCATTCAATTTGGTTCAGTAATTTGAAAGTTAGACTCCAAACATTTTCAGATTGTTCTTAAATAGAAACAGTATACTGTACACAATTTCCATCCAGAAATTGAATATCTTAGAGACTGAATGACAATTCGACTTCTTCAGATACTTTGTAAGCCTATAACTCTAGGTTACTCCAAATTAAAAACCATCTCATTTGGAATTCTATAGATCCAAACATAATCAAAATACTGAAGTGTGTTCAGTAAAATATTCCTATTTACATTGTCCAACAGATTCCACACTTTCATTTGATCAATCTTTTTCAAATCAATTTAGAATGCTACTAATTTTTATGGAGAGTCAAAATAATGTGTTAGGAATCTATTGGTTTAAAAATAAAGTCATTTTGAGGTCTAAAGAAGAAATTATGATCAAAAGAAGCAAGACTGCTCAGTAAAAAGGAAAATCTCAAAAGCACGAGGGTGCAAATCGCCCTTAATCTCCAAAGTCACCATCATGCTTATGCACGATGGTGCAATTTTTCTATACCCCAAAGTAAGATGGTGCATTTTGCCTTAAATCCCAAAAGTCACCGTCGTGCTTATGCACGACAGTGCATTTCTTCTTCTTCTTCTTCAACGAATCTCTACTTCAAACCTCCATAACTTTCGATCCAGAACTCCAAAAATTACAAACTTTATATCAATCAAAAGCTAGAAGAAAGATCTACAACTTTCATGTATGCAATTTTGTCAAAATATATCTAGATAAATACAGTTAATTCATGGAAGTCCAGATCGAAATTTAACCTCTCTTATATCTTCATTCCTATCCAACCTCTCTAACGTGTGTTCCTTCAATAATCCAACACTTCAATTTTTTTTCTAGTATTTCTACACCATTTTATTTAACTCATTCACCACAATTTCCCAATACCCTTAAATATGCAAGTTTACTCAAATTTCTCAAAATCATCAAAAAAACTAGATATCAATTATTCAACTTTTCATACTCTGCATTTCACCATTCTGTACATTTTCCCATATTTTTATTCTCTGGATTTTCTTAGTTCTCTTCCTCTAACACAATATTTCTCATCTCTAACCATCATTTTACAACTATTCTTCAACTCAAAAATCATTCTTTTGATCGTCTCTAAAGCACTCACATATTCACGTACACACACATATATATACATTCACAGTGAAGAGAAACAGAGCATATCTGCCTATCACCTTTTTATATAATAATTTTCTACACTAATCTTATACACCATTTCATTACTCTTTCTAGCTCCAAAAATCATTTTTACTTTACCTGATCACTAATAACCATCAAATACTAAATAACACTATATCCATATTTTCCCATCCTATTTACACAATGTTCATGAAGATGTACGTAAATTCCATGATCATGAAAATGACAGTAATTTCATCAATTTTATTTCATAAATCCATAACTCTAAAGGATTTACTCAATACTTTTTAAAAATTCCAAGGTCTTCAACTATCCTAAAGCCCTAAACTCCGCGCAATTCACATACACCATTGTATAAATTGACTAGCTTCGGGTTTTTCTTAGGGGCAGAAGAAACAAATGGCAAGGTAGGAGTGGTGTGGGATAAGGAAAAGCAAAGAAATCTCTTGGAGGATATTTGATGAAAAACTCTACGTATTAGGATGAAACTTGAAGAAGGTAGCTACAAAGAAGGTAACTAGGACTGAGTACTTGGCCTTTTTAACTCACAAGGAACATAACTTACTTTCTAATAAAATTATAAAAATCAACTTAACTAAGTCAATGACACTTGTCACTTCTCTAATGTCTAAAGCTCTAACTAAGTTCTATTTTTGAACTAATTCCTTTGACTTCCTCCTTACATTCCAATTATCTCCAATATTTTTCCAATGTCCTTTGGTTTCTTATTTCTATTTTCCATAATAATCCATAATTTCTGAAATTATTCCTAAAATTAACCAAAATTCAAAATATAACAATTCCACTAACCAATAAAATTTCCAATGTAATAAATTTCAAAATTCCCAATATATCATGACTCAATTCAATTATACCCGGAATTATCCATGAATGCATGTACAATTATTTTCATGTGCAAAATTTTTACTATTCACGTGTATGTGTATGACATATTATGCATGAGCATGAAAGTGCATTTCTAATCTCTCATTAATCACTCATTTTTACTATTCTAGCCTCCCTGCAGGTAATGGGATGTTACATTCCATATAGGGTAAACCCTAAGGTTTTCCTATGCCCAAAAATTTTGAAAAGTCCCTCGAAAACTTAAGTTTGGAAGGGTGTCCTTGTCTTCTATCACACAAGGCAAGATTGTGGCACTAAATTTTGCTTCGGTCACGATTGTGACACCTTCACAAGCTTCTGTCACGATCATGGCCCTAGTTTTACCCCAAGCTTCTTCCAAATCTCCTTCGTTCTTTCATATTTTACCTAAAGCACTAACAAACATATCAAGGCACCTTAAATACACAAAATTTAAACTCAATGGCATACTCTAACCCATAAAACACTCAAAACAAAAATGTATAACTAAATAACACAATCCTAACCTAAACATGCATTAATTATTCAATTTAAAAACTAAACACATACTAAACTACCCACTATAACATTATGTAATCTACCACTATCATCTATCATATGAAACACAACATCAGCACCATTGAAATTCAACTAATAGCTCTTCATCTGAATGTTGTGAGAAGAAAAATGTGAGAAAAACAAAAAGTAAATGACCATTAATTACAACTCAAAATTACATGCAAATTACTATTCGTTGAAGATAAAATACTAAGTATGTAGAAATCTTGCAGGCAGATAGCATTGAGTATATGAAGTCACTAAAAAGAAGCTAGTTGATTATGTGATTAGTTTTTATCTTGTAATAGATCACCCTAGCAATCTGTCCATCTTTCTACTATACATGTCATTCTTGTTAGAAAATTTCCAACATAAGTGCAAACAAAGTGAATAGCAGTAAAAACAAGTTCCCCAGTTGCATCATTATTTTTCTCCTCCCTCCAGCTCTTTTGATAAGAGTATCACTTATCATCTTCACAAGTTTCCTATGACTACTTCATTAATAAAAAAAATGCTACATCAAGGTGTACATGATTTTCATTTTAACAAAAAGACAAGCCATTCCTTTAAAAAGCATGTAAAGACTGCTGCCAATTGCCTCATGTTTGGATAGTATTAAGCAAGTTCACAAGTGAGAGATGAAGCATTATCTAGTTATCAATGCAACACCTCCATTACCATAGAGTATATACCAGAATGACCTAAGGATATTCAAATATGTAACCTATAGTAATGGCATGGTAGAGCTCTCATATTCTCTTATAAGGCATCATAAAGATAAACACAATAATTGAAAATCCAAAATTTCCTCATTTTATTTCACAAAAACTGAATATACTTTGTATCTTTACAAAAACATCCAAATATGTACATAATCAAAACTAATTATAAAACAAACTACATACATAAGGAATTATACAAAATTTTCAGCTAAATTTTTCAATCTCAACTGACCGATCTTTGAGCCATTTCTTCTATCCAAAAGTACAAGAACTATACTTGTTGTTAAGTTTCTCTATCACTAGTGTCCTCTCTCGGTCCTAAAATATCAACGTTGCAATTTTGGTGAGTTTTACAAAATCAGTGAGGTAACCATCCTCGATGGTTTACTCAATTCATACAACACATCAACATATAACCATATAATTCACATCATTTCATTTATCATGTAACATCACATATCACATTCAGAGTAGTCAAACCGATCATTTCAATCATTTAAAATACACATATCAATTATAAATGCAATGCACATGAAACTCACTTTCATTTATTACTTTGTGAAGACTGAGTGCCTTTTTACTAGCTCATATCCTTCGTGAGAACCGAGTTGTATCAGATAATGTCCCATATCCCTTAGTGGAAACTGGGTACATGCACAACTGAGCCAGAGGCTCTTACCACATTCTAAGCTTTAAACTCTTTTTACTGGTGACTCCAGTCACAACTATCCTTATCTTTCATGCATTCATGTAATGGAATGCATCACATTTTACAAATTTTCAACAGTCATTAGCTTTCAGTTTCACATTAGAACATATTTATCATCGAAACTTGGTCCGACTTTAAACATAAATGTTAAGTTCACTTATTTCAGTCAAATTCACATATAAGGAGCACTTCTAATATATATAGTTCATGGTTCAAATGCTTTAGACTTTCAAAGTTCAAAATCAACACAATCAATTTCATAAAATAATCTAATACAGAATTTAATACAAACAAATAATTAAGTAAGACCGTCTAGGTTACTTACAATTTGCTCCAGAAAGCTATTTCCTCAAAGTCTTGGCAATGTTCGGATGTTGATGCTCAATATTATCTTCTAAATCATGCAATACACACACATTTATACACATCACAACTTTGCATAATCAAAAGTATTCATTTATGCATAAATATGTATACGGAATATGTATAATGCATATTTAATGACAATCCTAGGTACACTTCCTTAATACGCATCTCATAACCAATTTAACATGATCTTTGAATCATTCCTTAAGACCTAATATACTTTCATTAATTTAATCACTCAATCCAACATCAACTAGGCTCGTTTAAGATCATAATCAAGCCTAAATATCTCATGGGAAAAACATTAATAAGTCTATCATCTATAAACAAACATATCTTGGGATACAAGGCATAACTTTTTCTATAGATGTCGGATTCATGTCAGTATAGGATGCTTTTGAAGAGGACTTCGAAATCTACAACTTTTGTGAAGACTCCGAAGAGAGATGTTTCCATATAGAGGGCTAAAATCACAAATTTGTGTAAGTGTACTGTGAATGTCCGCTGAGTGGACATTCATCACCCCTAACGGACATAAACAGGGTTGGGATGTTTTCCAGACCCAACAAGGTCTATTTAGTAGACCTAAAGTCCATTCAATGGACATAAATGAGGCTGGGAAGTTTTCCAAACCTAACAAGGTTTGCTAAAGTCTGTCCAATGGACATTAGAAAAAATACAACTCCCTCAAGAGCATTCCCAATGATTTCTACATAAATTCTAACATCATTTTCACTCCTAATCTTTCTGAACTCACCTCCTCTAATGCTACATCATTTCATATCAATTCAACCGCTAAATTGATTTCATTAAACTCTCAAATCTCAACTCATTTGATTCATCGTTCTCACGAAAACTCGTCATTCATGAAATCCTATCCTTTTTCTATAACATAAATCATTCATAAGTCTCAAACAATCCATATTCAACATTCATCATTTCAAGTTAATAACTTCTTCATATATACCTCATTTAATTTCAATAACATCCACACACAAATCAAAATCCATACTTGATCATAAACACAAAAATAGAACATATTCTTATACACTTACATCATAAATTTTCTGCACATGTTCTACTTCATTTTTCACCTTCATTCCATTCCTAACTATTATCTTAAATCATCTAAATTCAAGAACATAACTCAACACCTTTGTTAACCTAAATTTCACTTTCATTAAACCCTTAATTCTAAACTGATAACATCTACATAACAATTTATCACTTATGGTTTTCATATTCTCAAAACAGAACACAAACACATGTGTTCATCCACCAATTTACTACACCCAGTACTCAACTCCATGTCTAATTTTGAAACTATTAAATACAGAATTTGAATTCGATATCTTCATGAAAAATGTATCCATATGCCTCTAATTTAATCTAAATAAAAAATCATCTCATTTGGATAACTACAAAACAAGTTATGGCTAAAATACAAATGCTTAATCAGTGGAAACACTATAGTTAAAATTTTCCAACCACTATCTTCCAATTTTCCAAATTTTTGTAACTTCCTACACATTTTACATCTAACACATCTTGTACATAAATCATCTTTTCTACTTCATTTCCTATTCATTCTCACCTCAATTTACAACTCAAAATATTCACAAAACAAAACTATTAATCAAAACCACAAAATAGAACATTAAACATGTCCATTCATTCACCAATTTACTACACTCATCCAACACCATTTTAATAATTATTCTACCTCAAAATTTTCTCTATAACAATTTATGGGTCATTAACCATCATACACATATACAAAAGCAAGGCATTTACATACACATTTCATCACTCACGTTCAGCATATATAAAACATCATTTTATGTACATTTATACTCTAACTATCATCATAAATGCTTCATTTAACACTACCCATGATGATTAACAAGCTACTTACTTGATTTAGCTTCAATGTCTTCAAAAACAACAAGAAGCCCTAACTTCCCATGTCAAACAATCATCATCTTGAAGGTGGATTAGGTTAGATTTTCTTATGGCAAATGAAAGAGACAACAAGATAGAAGTAGCAATTGATAGATGAAAAAGCTAAGTTTAACGTTGGTGATGGTTGGCAACAAAATTCATAAAGAAGGAGAAGATAGTCATGAAGAAGAAGAACAAGATGGTAAGAACAAAGCAATAACTTGGTCTTTCAAGTTAAAAGAATCGTGAGAGAGGAGTGGTGAGTGGTAGTGACGCTTATCATTGCCACTTGTCACCTTCCTACAATCCCATTTCGACCCTTATTAAAAACTAGTCTATTTGTCTCTAATTTCTAATCCAATTGTCTTCCAATTTTCAATGACATTTTTCAATATGTTCCGAAGTCATTAATCAAAATTTCCTTTTCCATTGGACAATAAATTCTACTAAAATTTATCAATTGCCTTGCTAATTGGCATTTTTCCTAGTCCGAAAATACCCAAAGTTTCAAAAATGTTCTACTTTTTACCAAAAATTCTAAATCAATACATATACTCTTTAAATCAATTTTCAACACATAAAAACCGCATTTCTCAATATAATCACATTTATAAAATCAATTATATCAGAAAAATGTCAATGAATGCATGTACAATCATTTTAATGTGTAAAAGTCAATATTTACGTGTGTGTATGCTATATTATGCATGAGCATGAAATGCATTTTCCAACTTCTCAATAAATTCTCATATACACTATTCTAGGTTTCTAACACTTAACATTGGATGATGGGATGTTACAATTCTCCCCTCCTAATAAAAATTGCGTCCTCAAAATTTTTACCTACTTGTTCAAATAGGTGTGGATATTGTCTCCTCATATGCTCCTCTGTTTCTCAAGTTGCTTCCTCAGTCTAGTGATTCTTCCAAAGGACTTTCACTAGTGGAATTACTTGGTTTCTCAACTGCTTTATCTGAGATCCCATTATCTTGATCGGCTCCTTAACATAGCTTAAGTTACTAGTAACTTCAATCTCTTGAGCTAGTAACATATGCATTGGATCATATTGGTATCTTCTGAGCATACTCACCTGAAATACATTGTGTAAGTGAGACGTCTCATTCGGTAAAGCTAACTTGTATGTCAATGGTCCTACCCTCTCAATGATCTCATAAGGATCAATCTACCTAGGGCTCAATTTGCCTTTTTTACCGAACTTCAGCACCTGAGCTAAAGTGATACTCTCAGTTGATCCACATAGCTTTTTTGTCTTTCTTCAGCCGCTTTAATTCGACTTCAAATCAGTTTCACCTTATCTACAATATCTTGTATCACTTCTGGGCCTTCAATCATTCTTAAGCCCTCTTTATCCCAATATAGAGGTAACTGACTTTTTTGCCATACAATGCCTCATATGGTTCCATTCCGATACTACTATGATAGTGGTTGTTGTAAGAAAATTCAATCAATGTTATATACTGATCTTAAGCTCCTTGAAACTCCAATACATATGCCCTGAGCATATCCTCAACAGTCTTGATTATCCTCTCACTCTATCCATCTGTTTGAGGATGAAATGTAATACTAAAGTTTAACTTTATGCCCATAACTGACTGCAAGCTCTTCCAAAATCTTGAAATAAATCTGGGATCCCTGTCTAATACAATGGACACTGAAACCTCATGCAGTCTAACTATCTCATTCACTTACCTTTGGGCTAACTGGTCGAGTGAGTTATTCTCTCTCACAAGTAAGAAATGGGCCGACTTAATCACTTGTTCCACCACAACCCATATAGCATCGTTCTATTTTGGAGTCTTTGGTAATCTCATAATGAAATCCATAGTGATTAATTCCTATTTCCACTTCAAAATAGGCAACGAATATAGCTTCCCAAGAAGGCTGATGCTCAAGATTAATCTGCTGGCATGTTATACACTTAGCAATATACTCAGCTACTTGCTTCTTCATTTCGGGACACTAAAAATGATGCTTCAGTATATTATACATCTTAGTGGTACCAAGATGCATAGCATAAGTAACCATATAAGCTTCCTCTAGAATTTCCTTCCTCAGATCATCCACATTAGGCATACATAGTCTTTGCTTCAATGATAGTGTCTCATTTTTTAGTTCAAACTTAGAATATGGTTTCCTTTTTACTCTCTCGATAAGCTTTAACATATCGGGATCTTTACCCTGTACCTTTCTGATTTTATCATGCAACATCGACCTCAGCTTTAATGTAGCAATTAATACCTCTTAATACTCTAGAGTCAACTCCACATTCAGAGCTCTCAAATGAATTAAGCTTGGTAACCTCGATAACTGAATAAAAGTTACACTACTATTCGACTTTCTACTCAAAGCATCAACCACCACATTAGCTTTTCCCAAATGATACTCAATCGTATCATCATAGTCTTTTAATAACTCTATCTATATGCTCTATCTCAAATTTAATTCCTTTTGACTCAACAGATACCTCAAACTCTTATGATCCATATATATCTAGAATGTCTCTCCATACAGATAGTGTCTCCATATCTTTAGAGCAAAAATAACTGTAACAAGCTCTAAATCATCTACCGGATAATTTTTCTTATGAGACTTTAATTGTCTCGATGCATAGGCTATCACCTTACCATACTGCATTAACACACATCCCAATCTTTGATGCGAAGCATCACTATATACTACATAACCTCCAGTTCCTGATGGAATAATTAATACTAGCGTTGTAGTCAATCAATGCTTGAACTCCTCAAAACTCTTCTGAAAGTCGTCATTCCATCTAAAGACTACATTCTTCCTTAGAAGCTTAGTCAGAGGGGCTAAGATCAACAAGAATCCCTCGATAAACCTCCGATAATACCCAGCTAATCTTAAGAAACTCGAAATTTTTGATACATTATTCAGAGCTTCCCACTTCATCACTTCCTTTATCTTCTTTAGATCCACTTGTATGCCTTTCCCAATCACTACGTGACCCAAAAATACTACTTGATCTAACCAAAATTCATATTTACTGAATTTGGCATATAGTTGTTTCTCCCTCATAATATGTAAGATTATTCTCAAATGCTTAGTATGTTCTTCTCTGCTCTTTGAATACACTAAGATGTCATCAATAAACACAATCACAAATCGATCCAAGTAGAACTGAAACACCTTATTCGTCTAAGCTATAAATGCAGCTGGGGCATTAGTCAACCCAAACGACATTACTAAGAACTCAAAAATGCCTATACCTGCTCCTAAATGCACTTTTCGGTACATCAACCTCTGCTATCTTAAACTAATAGTACCCAGATCTCAAATCCAACTTAGTGAACACCTGAGTTCCCTACAATTGATTAAGTAAATCATCAATTCTAGGAAATGGGTACTTATTCTTCACTGTTACCTGATTTAATTGCCTATAATCGATGCACAGTCTTAAAGTTCCATATTTTTTCTTCACATATAAGACCAGAGCTACCTATGGTGACACACTGGGTCTAATAAAACCTTTTTTGACAACTCCTTTAATTGAGCCTTTAACTCCTTTAGTTCTTTAGGTGCCATCCTATATGAAAGAATAGATATAAGAGTAACACCCAGAACCAAATCAATTGTAAACTCTGTTTCCTGATCTGGAGGTAAACCAGATAACTCAGTGGGAACCACATCCAAGAATTCCCTAATCATAGGAATGTCCTGCATATTCTGCTCAATTCGAGTATCTATAATATGGGCCAAATAAGCCTCACATCCCCCTTGCATCAATCTCAATGCACTCATAAATGAGATAAGCCTGGTTGGTACTGCTTGACTAATACCTTAGAAAATAGCTCTCGGCTGATTAGGAGATTCTAATATCACCTCCTTAGTATAGCAGTTCATGATAGCCCTATGAGTAGTGAGTAAATCCATGCCTAAGATAATATCTATCTCCCTTAACTATAATATGATCAAGTCTGCCACCAATTCTGCCTGATCAATTTTAACCAAACACCTCTCGTAGACTTCTCCTATTACTATAGTACTTCCTATCGGTGTACTCACCTCTAATCCATATTTCAACTATTCTCTATCACAATGCAACCTAGATGTTAAATGCAGTGTGATAAAAGAATGTGTAGATTCAGGATTTACCAATGCAAAAGTTTCACAATAAAAAATAAACAACGCTCTTGCAGCAACATCGGGAGAATCCTGAGCCTCCTATCTGGTCATAGTATACACTTAGGCCTGAGACTACGGTCGGTTGCTCTATACCTCAATCTTGACAAAAGGACTCTCGGAGCTCACTTTACCTCTACCATGACCTCTCAATCCAAACCCACTAGCTCGGCCCTATCTACTGATACCCCTTTCACACCAAATTGGGCTCCAACAACAACATGACAATCTCTGATTCTGTGCTAAAGAGAGCCACATCAGATACAAACTCCTGATAATGTCCAACACTTACCACCGCGCTTCTTCCCACAGTGCTCACAATTGGGTAACTAGCCCGAAACTGCAGCTCTTCCACTGCCAGACTATATGAAGCTACCCCTCTGTTTGAACCCTGATTATTTTGATCTAGCCGGTGGTCAAAAAGAATTGTTTTGGCATTTTCCAAATCTTCTAACAAAACTAACCTGAACTTCACTGGGCCTCTTCATTCTAGACCATTGCCTATATTTTGCTTGTCCCTCTCTAAATAGCTATGCAATTTTGATTAAGGCAGCTCTCAACTTAATAAAACTACTCAAGTTGGAGATTGCTAATCTTGTCTTGATTTCCATGTTCAGCCCATCTTCAAATCTTCTACACTTATATTCTTCAATAGGAATCAAGGTAGTAGCATACCCCATCAGGTCATTAAACTTGATTTCATACTCTACTATCGATAATCTGCCCTGCTTCAAATCTAGAAACTCTTTCATCTTTCTATCCAGGTAGATCTTAGGCATGTAGTTCTCCCTGAAGACCCTCAGAAAGTCTTCCCATTTCTGATTGCAAGGCCTGGTGGTACGACCTGGAATAGTCTTCCACCATTGGTATGTTGGGCCTTATAATAAAGAAACTGCATAGTTGACCCATTCGTCCGACTCACAGTCCATCCATTCGAAAACTCTATATGTCCTCTCTAGCCATCTCTCAGCCTCTACAAAGGTCTGTGCTTCTGTAGAAGTCCATAGCCACTGCCTTCGGAGTTTATCATACCTCCTTTTCCTTTTATCGGGAATTTTGGGAGGCATTCTCTCTGGTCGAGATACAACAGACTATCTACTGGCTCCTACTAATTCTAGGTCAACTGACTGTCCCATTTGATCACCTATGGCGGATAACTTATAATAGACAATAATTTTGATTACTATCTGCATTTCTCATGACATTTCATGTCTAATATTCCTATATGTCTTTATAGATGCCAACCATTCTCAGATACTAATGAATGTACCACCGACTACCATAGAGTATACACTAGAATGTCTTGAGGACATTTCAATACGTAACCTATAGTAATGGCATGCTAGGGTACTCATATTTTCTTATAATGCATCATAAAGATAGACACAATAATTGAAAATCCAAAATTTCCTCGTCTTATTTCACAAAAACTGAATATACATTGTAGATTTACAAAAACATCCAAATATTTACATAATCAAGACTAATTATAGAGCACACTACATACATGAGGAATTATACAAAAAAAAATTTAACTAAATTCTTCAGTCTCAATTGACCGACCTTTGAGTCATTTCTTCTATCCAAAAGTACAAGAACTATGCGTCTTGTAGAGTCTCTCTATCACTAGTGTCTTCTCTCGGTCATAAAATATCAATATTGCAATTTTGATGAGTTTTGCAAACTCAGAGAGGTAACCATCATCAATGGTTCACTTAATTCATACAACACATCAACATATGTAACCATATAATTAACATCATTTCATTTATCATGTAGCATCACATATTACATTCAGAGCAGTCAAACCAATCATTTTAATCATTTAAAATAATCATATCAGTTACAAATTCAATGCACATGAGACTCACTTTCATTTATTGCTTTGTTGTGACTGAGTACCTTTTCACTAGCACATATCCCTAGTGGATATCAAGTTGTTTCAGATAATGTCTCATATCCCTTAGTGGATATCAAGTACATTCACAATTGAGCGAGAGGCTCTTATCACATTCTGAGCTTTAAGTTCTTTTTACTAGCGACACCAGTCACGACTGTCTTTATCTTTCATGCATTCATATAATAGAATTCATCACATTTACACATTTTCAACATTCATCAGCTTTCAGTTTCACATTCAGAATACATTTATCTTCAGACCTTGGTCCGACATTTAATATAAATGTTGAGTAGACATATTTCAGTCAAATTCACATACAAGGACCCCTTCCAATATATATAGTTCATGCATCAAATGCCTCGTACTTTCAAAGTCTTGAATCAACACAATCAATTTAACAAAATAATCCAATACAGAATATAATACAAACAAATAATTAAGTGAGACCGTCTAGGTTAGTCACAGTTTGCTCCAGAAAGCTATTGTCTCGAAGTCCTATCAATGTTTGGATGTTGACGCTCAATATGCTCTTCTAAATCATGCAATACACACACATTTATACACGTCACAACTTTGCACAATCATAAGTATTCATTTATGCATATGTATATGGAATATGCACAATGCATATTCATTGATAATCCCGGGTACATTTCCTTAATACGCATCTCATAACCAATTTAACATGAACTTTGAATCATTCCTTAACACCTAACATACTTTCCTTACTTTAATCACTCAATCCAACATCAACTAGGCTCATTTAAGATCACAATCAAGCCTAAATATCTCACGGGAAAAACATTAATAAGTTTATCATCTATAAACAAACATATCTTGGGACAAAAGGCATAACTTTTAATGTAGATATCGAATTAGTCTCATTTTAGGATGCTTTCGAAGAGAACTTTGACATCTACAACTTTTGTAAGATCTAAAGAGAGATTTTTCCATATAGAGGGCAAAAATTGCAAATTTATGGAAGTGTACCGTGAATGTCCACTGAGTGGACATACACCTCCCCTCCAATGGACATAAACAGGGTTGAGACATTTTTCAGACCCAAAAAGGTCCATTTAGCGGACCTAAAGTTCATTTAATGAAAATAAACAAGGTTGAGAAGTTTTTCAAACCTAAGAAGGTCCGTATCTATCCAATGGACATAGAAGAAGCACAACTCCCTCAAGAGCATTCCTAATGATTTCTACATGTATTCTAACATCACTTTCACTCATAATCTTCCCAAATTCACCTCCTCTAATGCTACATCATTTCATATCAATTTAAACACTATATTGATTTCATTAAACTCTCAAACTTCAACTCATATAATTCATCATTCTTACTAAAACTCATTATTCATGAAATCCTATCCTTTTTCCATAACATAACTCATTCATAAGTCTCAAACAATTCATATTCAAAATTCATTATTTCAAGTTAATAACTTCTTAATGTATATCTCAGTTTCATTTCAATAACATTCACACAAATCAAAATCCATACTTGATCATAAACACCAAAATAAAACATATTCTTATACACTTTCATCATAAATTTTCTGCACATGTTCTACTTCATTTTCCACATTCATTCCATTCCTAACTATTATCTTAAATCATCTCAATTCGAGAACATAACTTAACACCTTGGTTAACCTAACTTTCACTTTCATTAAACCCTTAATTCCCAACTCATTCAATCTACATAACAACTTATCACTTATGGTTTTTATATTCTCAAAACATAACACAAACACATGTGTTCATCCACCAATCTATTGCACCCAATACTCAACTTCATATCTAATTTTGAAACTCTTAAAGATAGAATTTGAATTCGATATCTTCACGAAACATGTAGTCATATGTCTCTAATTTAATCTAAATAAAAAATTATCTCATTGGGATAACTACAAAACAAGTTGTGGCTAAAATAGAGATGCTTAATCAGTGGAAACACTATGGCTAAAATTTTCCAACCACTCTCTTCCAATTTTTCAGATTTTTATAATTTCCTACATTTTACATCTAACACATCTTGTACATAGATCACCTTTTCTACTTCATTTCCTCTTCATTCTCACCTCAATTTACAACTCAAAACATTCACATAATAAATCATAAAAGACTATTAATAAAGACAACAAAACAGAACATCAAACATGTCCATTCATTCACCAATTTACTGCACTCATCCAAAACCATTTTAATGATCATTCTTCCTCGAAATCTTCTCTATAACAATTTATAGGTCATGAATCATCATACACATATACAAAAACAAGACATTTATGTACACATTTCATCACTCACATTCAGCATACATAAAACATCATTTTATGTACATTTAACCTCTAACTATCATCATACATGCTTCATTTAACACTACCCATGATGATTAACAAGCTACTTACTTGATTTAGCTTCAATGTCTTCAAAAACAACAAGAAGCCCTAACTTCCCATGTCACACAATCGTCATCTTGAAGGTGGATTAGGTTAGATTTTCTTATGGCAAATGAAAGAGGGATGGTTGGCAACAAAATTCATAAAGAAGGAGAAGATAGTCACAAAGAAGAAGAGGAAGAAGAAGGTAAGAACAAAACAATAACTTGGTCTTTCAAGTTAAAAGAATCGTGAGAGAGGAGTGTCACTACCACTTGTCACCTTCCTATTGTCCCATTTGGACCTTTATTAAAAACTAGTCTATTTGTCTCCAATTTCTAATCCAATTGTCTCCTAATTTTTAATGACATTTGTTAATAAATCTCAAAGTCATTTATCAAAATTTTTATTGCCATTGGACAATAAATTCTACTACCATTTATCAATTGTCTTGCCACTTGGCATTTTCCTAGTCCAAAAATACCTAATGTTTTAAAATTTTCCTAAATTTAACTAAAAATTCTAAATCAATACATATACTCTCCAAATCAATTTTTGACACACAAAAATCGCAATTCTTAATATAATCACATTTATAAAATCAATTATAGCCAAAAAATGTCAATGAATGCATGTCAATCATTTTAATGTGTAAAAATCAATATTATGCATGAGCATGAAGTACACTTTCTAGCTTCTCAATAAACTCTTATATACACTATTCTAGGGTTCTAACTCTTAACATGGGATAACGGGATGTTACAATCAACATCCAGACAATCAGAGACGTTAACCTTATTATTTGTTTCCCTTTCCTAAATTAATTTTTATTAAAGATATTTCCAGTCACTAACTCCCAACTTGGTAAATTAAAAAGTAATTGTCAACAAAAACAACACAAGAAGTCAATCCATCTAACCAAAATAACAACTTGATATGCCTCACTCCATTATTTAACAAACAATTGCTCTACATAATATTTAAGAAGATATCCCAGCCATGTCTAAATGAAAATTCATGCTATAATACATAACAGAAAAAATATAGAAACTTGCTTGAATGGCACTATGAGCAATATATCATTGTGTGCTGTGATGAAAGCTAACATCTATGTATTCCCAAGGGACTTAGGTGAGACCCTTAATCATTTCCTCTACAAATTCAAAACATGATGATTATGAAGTTAAGGAGTAAGAGAAGAAAAATGAACAGTGTAAGAAGATGGAAAGAATGCTTTATAGATAATATGAAGAAGAAAAAAGGATTATGCAATCATAATTAAGGAAAAAGAAGATGCTTGCTTGACAGCAAGATATTGAAATCCAGCCATCATACTCTTTACTTTCAGTTTGGAAAGGTGATGGGACAACAAATGGTATGCATCTTGAAGAGTTGCGGTATCGAGAAGAAGAAGAGTCTTACACAATACTGAAAACAAAAATTGATCAAGGACAAAACACATCACACTCTAGATAATCAGATATTTTAGATATAAATGTCAACCATTATCACCCACTAGGATCATCATGACCAAAGAACATTGAGAAAGTCTAGGAGAAGAAGCAGAACAAATAATGATGGATAGAAATTTTTGTCATACCTTTTAAATCAGTCTCTTTTTCTCCAATAACTGTAGATATTTTCTTATATTTTTCTCCAAAATTTCTCTTTCAACATGTACAATATGTGGATATTTCTGATCTATTGTAAGAAGTTTGGCCTAGAAGTAAAATGGAAGACAACAATAATATGGTTAAACTAGGATTCTTGGTGAAAATATGAGAATGTCTCGAAACAATGTTAAAAAACTTAGGGACTTTGTGCGTCTGGGAGGGAGGGATGAAACAATATCGAAAAATTTAGGGATTTCGTGCATTTAGGAGGGATTTCATGCATTTGAAAGGGACGGTGAAACAATGTCAAAAAGCCTTGGGATTTCGTGCATCTGGGAGGAGGGATAAATCTTCTTGAAATGATGTCATTTTAATAATGTAACTCATTTCTTCTAATGATGCTGACTGCTTTATTAATGAGGGTCCTTTGACATGTGGTAGTGATACGTCAGTAAAGATAACGTTGAGACTAATGTCGAGCTAGAACTGAAAAAATTAAAAATTTGAGCATTTTATTATTATTTTTTAAAATTCAAGCTATAATTAAAAAATTGAGAAAAGTTTAAGCTTTTTTTTGTAATTAACCCATTAAATAAAGAAGTGAAAGTGAAAAAAAAAATAGAAGTAATTCTTAGTTTTTATTAGTGATCAATCAATCAAGTCACTGTAGCTTAATTCATTGTTTAATTATCTAAATCCATTGTTGGGATTCATTGTAGCTTAATTGATTCATTGTTGGGATCTTAATTAAATAATTTAATTAGCTAAATCCAGAAATCCTGCATGTGAAAATCACAATAATCAACAAGCGTTAAAATGTGAGAATGATTGTTTCCTTCACCACCTCATATTGCCGTTGGCTTTTCTTGTTTTTTTCTTTTGTCCAGAAGAAAGCCATTACTTAAAAACTCAAGTTATCCCCAGACAAACTGTCACAAAAATAATTAATCTATATATGATTTGAATGAAGATAATGAGATTAGGAGAATATAATAACAGCAGCTGCGTTATACCAAAAGGGAAAAAAAAGGAAACAAATGCCCAAGTAATATGTATATAACTATATATGATGATAATTCAGCAAATGATTCTCAAATTTATCACTAAACAGACACTTTTAATTAGAAAAAACAAATTGCGGTATCCAGGTCCACATGCGCCTTTTTTTAACTGGTAATTGATGTAAATTGATGCTATATCCACAGCTGTGAGTGTCCTTTTTGGCCTAGTCACCGGTGTTTTGGTTCTGGCTGTCTCGTGGAGTATTTTGCTTGGTCCAAATACAATTGTAATCTTCACTTGATTTAATACAATTAATAACAAATACCCCAAATAGGTTGATGCGAGTAATTCAACACTCTTATCCCTTAATCAGAAGTTTCGAGTTCAAGTTCAAAAAATAGAAAAATATGTTTAGCCAGTAATTTATCTTTTACGGATTGACTCGATGCGATCGAGGATTAGTTTGAAAGTGAATGACTTAAAGATGTCTTCTCATGAATTGGATCCTCTTAAGATGCATAGTGAGTTAACCAAAAATAAAAATAAAAAACAATTCAAGGTCACGTGGAGGACTCACAACTGTTAGTCTTAGTTCAAACCACATTAGTCATTCCCCCCACACCTCTCTAGAAACAAAGAATGGTATTAGTTGTGGTTCTACGCGGTTTTCATTAAATTCTTTCAACGGTTTACTCGAACTCCATTTACACATCGAAAACAATTTGCCTTCCTGTTACTGTTAGTTACTTCATCGCCACGACATCTTTTTCCCTGAAATCATTCTTGTTGTCTGCGACTCCCTCCTTCAAGACTGTAAAACATAGTTTGAGACCTGACACAGGTTTATGCATACGGATTCAAACCCATCTGAAATTATTGGGATTGGAGTCATTTTTTATGATCCGGGTTTCTCTTTTTCTTTACCTTTTGTATTGGATGTGGCATGAAGATGAGCACTGATTTCAGTTGGCAAGTTGGTCAATACCGTAGCACAACATCCATAAAGGGAAATACGGGGTGGTTGATTTACTGAATTTAGTATTTGTGTGTTCGTGTGACTTCAGGATTTGGAAATCAATGGATATAACAGAAGAAACGATCCTGCATCATGTGGGCATTGTATTGTTTCTGTTATGGATTCTGTCTCTCTACGATCGATGCCACTTCGTCGTCTACTTTCTTTCGTTGATTTATCTTTGTTTGGTATGGTTCACTTCTTCTCTTTGATTAATGGGTTTACTTCAACGTTCTTGGTTTAGTTGTGGACATGTAAAGTAGTCGGAATTCTATGATTTGTTTTTTGTCTTTATCGTCAAAAAGATTCTTTCTTTTTTACCACTTTTTGGAGATTTAAATTTTATGTTCCTTCTAAAAGGTTCATGGGAGGTATGTAATGAAACTGAAGAAGAAATTGCAGTACCAAGAAAATAGACAAGCCAATCAGAAAAGGGTAAATACTTTTTTTCTTATTTTCTTTTCCTCCTAAAATTGGCTTAATTTAAGGTTTATTCCACTTTAAAGTTCAAACCTCAGCTTTCTTTTTGAGTATCACAAAGGTATGTATTCTTTGCATTATTCTGGTCAGCAAGGAGCTAAGTTGTTGTTGTTTGTCTTTCTTCAGGTGCTTTCAGATTCTGAAACAGTACGGTGGCTGAACCATGCTGTGGAAAAAATATGGCCTATTTGTATGGAACAGATTGCATCTCAGAAGATTCTTCTCCCAATAATACCTTGGTTCTTGGAAAAGTATAAGCCATGGACTGCTGTATGAATATACCTTTTCTGATTGTTGTTTATAGAGTTTCCCCTATATTTTCTCCTCAATTTGAAATGCTTTGTTCAAAGGTCCATCGATTGTGCAAATTCCTTTTTTAGGTTGCCTTTAATACATTGAACATATAGGGTAAATATCAATATTCTGGGATTCTCTTTATGGTTGACTTTTTTTTCCCAATAACTTTTCCCATGCCTTATGATGATTGTGCGCATCGGGCCAACATCCAACTCTAAGGCTACTCAATGGAAGAAAAAGAAAAAGATTTTGAACAAATTTGAATAATGTTCCAAGAGTTTTAGGGATGACTTAACTTTATTTCTACAGTCGCTTGTACTGATTTGCAATTTTTTAAATGTTGTTTTCTCTAGTACGTTGCTTATAACTAGAAATTGTAGTTTCTTGAAAAATATGTTTATAATGCATTGTGGAATTGTTTCTGGTTACTTTGCATAAATATACAGAAAAAGGTTGTTGTCCAACACATGTATCTGGGAAGAAACCCACCAATGTTCACTGAGATGAGGGTTCTTAACCAATCTACTGGGGATGATCACTTGGTATGTTCACTATGATTGTGAGGTCTATTTTTTTAATCTATTGCTTCTTCTTTCTGCATTTTGTTCTATTATTTTCTCTACGATGCAAGGAAAATAGGTATTGGAGTTGGGAATGAATTTTTGTGCTGCTGATGATATGAGTGCAATACTTGCTGTCAAGTTAAGGAGAAGAGTGGGATTTGGAATGTGGGCAAAGTTGCATATGACAGGCATGCATGTTGAAGGGAAGGTAATGAATAATTTATAGATCATAATTATTCACGGTGTTATAGAATTTTGATGTAAAACCATTTACAATGGAATTATTCATCAATGTGTAAGCCATAAAAAATTGCTAGACCATAATATCTTGTAAGGGATTTTGAAGCCATTTCGATAATATTTTATGCTAAATAGTATGAATTTATATGCAAGTATAACTTCTGATTCCAAATTCGCCAAGAAACAAGTAAAAATAAAAGAAAGAAAATTAGATTTGTCATGCTGCATCAGAAGATTTCACTATATTGCATGAGTTAAAAATCATTTTGCCTTCAAATGTCTGTTATTCAAACTGTGGTGGCAATCTCTGATTTGGCAACTAAAACAATTTGGGAATGACAAGGTAGTTGTCAAACATAAATGAAGTGTTTTCAATTAAATATGTTGATGATACACTGAATTTTGCATTTGCTACCCACTTTGTGGTACATAAGAATTTAAAGCCTATAGAAGAAGTAAAGATGAAAAATTAGTCAATCACAAGATTTAATTTGGTAGGATGAAGATTTAGAATTGAGTTGCCATTCAAGATAAGGTTTGAAATTTAGATTATTTTAGGATTCTTTATTAGATAAAAAGTAGTAGTAAGTTAAAAATGTTATTCTATTTTAGATATGTGATCCTAGTTTTTTAAAACTTTTAGAATTTTTATTAGAATAAGGTTTGAATTTGTTTGGAACTCTTTCCTACTAGAACAAGGGTTCTAAAAACTCTATATATATATATGTATACTTTGCCCTTCAATAGAATAAGCAATCTAAAAGTTTTAAACAAACTTGAGTTTTCAACTAGAAGGTGTGATGTTTTTTTCCTAAAAGTGATTCTTGGACCCTAGGAGTGCTTACTAGTTTTCTACTCTCCATTGTTTGTGTTACTTACTAAATTCCAACAATCCTAACCTAAATTCTAGCTTTACTAAATTCCAACAATCCTAACCTAAATTCTAGCTAGCTTAAACCTAAATTCTGGCTATATTAAATTCTGAAATTCTAAGCCTAAATTTCTAGCAATCAAATGTTAAAAACCCAACTATACCAAATCTAAAATTTCAGCATTCCTAGTTGAAATTCAGCCCTGAAATCTGATATTCCAGCAGCCTAATATCAGCCTTATTTCTTAATTTTGTGAGTTTTAGCTACTAGTTGATACTTGGTATTAGGTAATTAAAGGGCTTATAAAGGAATTTTCAATGACCAAGAGCGAGATGAAATACTTTTAAGAGTTGTAGAAAAATTGGACCTTAATGACTTGATCACAAGGTGCCCTAAGAACTAATCTAGAAAACAATATCAAGAAACAAACTACACTTGATGTTGAAGGTGGAGAAAGTGAAAGCCAAGATGAAAAGGATGAAACTAATCAACACTGAATGAGTTTAAGAAATCAATGTCTGCTGAGAGATCCAAGTCAAAGAACCCAACCGGCCACACATGGAGAGTGCATGCGAGCCTTTGAGACCATGACAAAGTTGAAACACACAATGAACTTGTTGACATTACTAAGAAAATTCGTGTTGAAGCTCCTAATTGTGCAGGAAAGATGGATTCACTCTTGTTCTTAGACTGGACAGTAGCAATGGAAGATTTCTTTGATTGGTACCACATGTCAGACTATAGAAAAGTTCGATTCACAAAGATGAAGCTAGTTGGACATGTTAAAATCTGGTGGAGATTGGTAGAGGATAAACTTCGAAAAACAGGTCAGCCACCAAGATGAAGCTAGTTGGACATGTTAAAATCTGGTGGAGATTGGTAGAGGATAAACTTTGAAAAATAGGTCAGCCACTAAGATGAAGCTAAAGTTATTAGAAAAATACTCACCTTTTTATTTTTAGGAAGATCTCCAAGATTAACTCACAACCTTTAGACAAGGGGATTATATCCATAACGGAGTACACAAAAATATTGATGAGCTTTTTATCCAATGTGAAGAGATGGAGTCGGAATGACAACTTATATCTCACTACAAAAATAACTTATTGGAAGAAATTGGCAGGAACTAATAATGCAAAGGATTTATAGCCTTGAAGATGCATCATTTGACTTTAAGATCGAACCAATTCTTAGGACAATAAGTAACTATAAAGTTTCAAAGTCAAGCCGAAGAGTTCAGCATGAAGAGCACTACGATGATGCAACACTTTAGGTCAGCATCTAATGCATCAAAATTTGCATCTTAGAACAACTACAAAAGTTCTCAAGGAACTGAGCCTAAAGGAAAAGACATACTGAAATTGGGACGAAAGGAGGTAGCACTGATAAGAAGTGCTTCCGATGCAATGGGAGGCGCCACTTTGCTTATGAATGTTCTAATAGAGGTTTGGACAAGAAGAAGAGGAAGAATTTGATGAGTGTGAGCACAAGCCTGGAGGAGAGTTGGAAGGAGACTCTAGTGATGAACTAACTAGTCCTACAAATCTTAACATAGTGAGAGGCATACATAGGACCCCTATAGTAGAAGAACAAGAAGAATGGTTTCGTACTGCTATTTTTTTTTCACTCAAGCTAGATGCGGATAAAAAGTATGCAAGCTTATCATTGATGGAGGAAGAAGTATGAATGTCATATAGGAAACATGTTGAAGCGATTGAATTTACTCACGAAGAAACATCCAAATCCCTACAAAGTTGCTTAGGTGGATGATAGTATTATACCAATTACTTTAAGGTACTCGGGGCTTTCAAATTAGGAATATATGAGGACTCTATTTCTTGTGATGAAATTCCTATGAAAGTTTCTCACATTTTACTTGGACAACTTTGGCTTTATGATTGACATGTGTAGCACTTCAAAAAACTAATTCCTATTAGTTTATATTTTAGGGAAAGATGATAATTTTGAAGCCTATGAAGGAAGAAAAGGTAGAAAAACAAAGAGGAAGTAACAAGACAGTCATAAATGCCAAGAAAAAGCCTCTTACTGTCCTTAAGGAGAAAATTTGATGCTAAGCAAGAAGAAGGTGGTAATAAGCAAGAAGGGACTGATATTGATCAACAACATGCAACGTATGGGAAAATCTTTGCTGAAAAATCATGTGCTAATTTTGATTCCTCAAATTTAGATGATCAATTCAAATCTTTGAGCTTACATGTAGAAGGTGCAAGTACTTGATGACATGGAGAGTTTAACAGTGGGAGATGATCAATGTGTTTAAGATAAAGAAAAACCAAATGAAGCTAATTATTTGGCAAACTCTAAAGTTGAAACACCTAAACAACAAATCAAAACACAAGGACAATAGACTGAAAAAACAAGGTAGCAGGGTGAAATAATAGGACATCAAGCTAATATAATAGAATAGGGGGCTGAAAGGATGAATCAGTAATTACTTGGGGTTCTGAAGCTTGTTAGTTCAAAACTTGATGATATCCTTGGTGTTGTTGATGAATATTATATTGAAGTGGGTGATGGAGAAGTAGATTTGAATGAAGATATGAAATTAAATCAATATATGAATAAAGAAGAAGCTATGAGTGCACTTGTAAAGTCGAAATTCAGCAATGATGGCAAGTTAATGCATCTGACTATAGGAAGCAGCAATACGTATGTTCTTGATGCCTATGTTGTAGAGAAATTGTGTGGTTTTGTTATGAAACCATTTGTAAATATATTGGTCAAGACTTACGATGTTATCCACATTGCTAAATTTTTCATAAAAAAGGTTGTACGTTTCTATGGATTATCTTTAACCATCGTCTCTGATTGTGGTGTGAAGTTTATGAGTTATTTTTGGAAAACTCTTATGGAAAACAATTGAATACTAAGCTTTAATCTTCAAGTTCTTTCCATCCCAAAATTGATGGACAAATGGAAGTGGTGAATAGAAGCTTAGGAGACTTTTTAAGATGTTTGGTTGGATACAATGTGAAAAATTGGGACCTAATTCTCCCTATAGTAGAATTTGCATACAATAGTTCTATAAATATGTGTGCTAGTAAGAGCTCTGTTGAGATAGTCTTGGGCTCAACCAAAGAAGCCTATTGATTTGGTTCTTTTACCACAAACAACATGAGTAGATATTGATGTTGACGGTTTTGCACAACATATGAGGGATATCTTTGATGAGATGCCATGAAAGATATTAACCAGCAGTTTGTCTTATAAAGAACATGCTGATCAACATTATTGACTAGTAGAATTCAATGAAGGAGATATGGTAATGGTTAGGATTTGTCTAGAGCATTTTTAAAAAGAGAAATATAAGAAACTTCATTCGTGAAATGCTGAACCTTATAAGATCATCAAGAAGGTAAGTGGTAATGCTTATGTTTTGGAATTATCAAGTGATATGGGAATTAGTCCTATCTTTAATGTTGCAGACTTAACTATTTATCATGGATATGATGATACACAATCTCCTATCGCGTTGTTGAGAATTCTAACTATTCCCCATCTTAAAGAGGAGATAGAGGATGTTCTTGATGAACAAATTTTAGCCACAAGAGGTGGAAGATATTGACAATTTCTTGTCAAGTGAAAAGGAAACCGATTTTTCACGGTACTTGAATTTTAGAGTTTGAATTTCAGAAGTTGAATCTAGACATATATGATCAGTATTTATCACATTCTACATCAAGGACGACCTCAAACAAGCTATAGGCAATTGATACAAAAGAACTTAACATCTATAAAAGAAATAAAAGAGGAAAGATTACTCAACTACAAGCTTTAATTTGTGCGATGAGAATTGAGAATTGAGTAGACATTTAAGATAACGTCTAAAGTTTAGATTATGTTAGGATTCTTTATTAGATAGGATATAGGAGTAATTTAAATATGTTTTTCTATTTTACATATGTGATCCTAGTTAACTTCTATTGGAATAGGATTTAAATTTGTTAACAACCCTTTCATACTAGAATAAGGGTTCTAAGAACTGTCTCTATATATATGTATTCAGCCCTTCAATTTTTCTACAAACTTGAGTTTTCCACTAGAAGATGTGATGCTTTCTTCTAAGAGTAATTTTTAGACTTTAGGAGTGATTCCTAGTTTTCTACTCTTTTTTATTTGTGTTCTTTACTAAATTCCAACAAACCTAACTAAAATTCCAGGCATCTTAAACCTAAATTTCAGCCATATTAAATCTTGAAATTTTAAGTCTAAATTTTCGGCAATCAAATGTTAGAAACCCAATTATACCAAATCTAAAATTTCAACATTCCTAGCTGAAATCTAACCCTAAAGTTTGATATTCCAGCAGCCTAATATCAGCCTTATTTCGTAATTTTGGAAGTTTTAGCTACTAGTTGTTACTTCTATTTTTCCAACATCACTTTGTTTGTATAGTTTTGATGTAAGAAATCTGGTTTTTTGAATATTTCTTACAGGGTACGCCCATAACATTTTACTGCTTTTTCCTTTCGTTGCACTTATTTTTGGGATGTGGTTACTGTAATATTTGATGCGATTCATTTTAATTCTATATGTATCTATTTGGTATTGTAATAATCGTTTCAACAAAGGTAAACTGGTTTTTTAGTACCATAATCATTCTGATTTTTAACTCTCTTTTATCAGGTTTTGATTGGTGTAAAATTCCTACGTGAATGGCCTTTCCTAAGCCGATTGCGAGTGTGCTTTGCTGAGCCGCCTTATTTCCAAATGACTGTTAAACCTATCTTCACTCATGGACTGGACGTTACTGTACTTCCAGGAATTGCTGGATGGCTGGTAGGTTTATTTCATTCTTTCTAGTGATATCTTGAACTTTCAATCCTTCTCCCTCCTCCCTCCCCTCATTAAATAATGCTGGTGTGAATTCATGAAGCCCATATGATAAATATGTACATTACCTGTAATGAATGCATCTATTTTCAAATATTGTCATGAACGTGCTGGTTTATCCCCTGCCTCTATGAAAAAACTCAGATGCATTTTCTGGCTTGAACTAGGACAAGCTATTGTCAGTTGCTTTTGAGCAGACACTTGTTCAGGTAAATTTACTCCCACTAAAAATGTATAATCTGCATATCTGACGTTTATCTAAATGATATTTTTCTTCATGCAGCCCAATATGCTAGTTGTTGATATGGAGAAATTCGTATCTCCACAGACAGGTAATTTATCAACTTTAAGGTTGCTTGGAAGTTGAGAAGCTCATGCACTTCCATTTTTAGGGGAAACTATCTTCAAAAGTCAGTTTCAAGCGAACATTTAATGCACCAAAACATTTATCTTAATTCTTACTTTTCTGCAACAAATGATGGCCATCGGCAAAGAAATACCATTCTTGGATTATATTTCTGGTCTCTGTATTCGACTTCAGTTATTCTGACATTAGTAAGTTAGGGTCCTTAAAAGTGAATCTGTAGCTTAGATGCAGTTCACAAAGGAAGATAAGCATAACTCTGACTGTAGTATTTTAATTTTTTACCAAGAAAAATTTTTCCTGTTCCAACTGAAAATTTTCGATCTACACCTGGAAATAAAAAGGTAAACTGGTAAACCAGTTTAGGAGGTGCTTGACGTAAACTGGTAATCTGTTCATAATGGGGAAGTGCCATTCTGACTTCTTAGTTGCCTGTTCCAACTGAAAAATTTCGATCTACACCTGGAAATAAAAAGGTAAACTGGTAAACCAGTTTAGGAGGTGCTTGAGGTAAACTGGTAATCTGTTCATAATGGGGAAGTGCCATTCTGACTTCTTAGTTGAGAAACTTTTTTCCTCTCCTTTCTTGTATTCATTTTAGAATCATTTCTGATATAAAGATCCCGAATTTCATATTGGCACTTCTAATCCACTAGATATGAGCTTTATGATTCTGGAGTATAGACATAACAGTTGGATAATAATGAGAATTTTATGATTGTTGTAACCATCCCTCAATGAATAATTTGATAAAGCCAAGCCATTGGAAAGAGTGGAGTAGCATTAAGTAGAAAAGCTCAGTTTTGGTGTTGAGAAACAAATTTAGAATGAGGACTAAGTCTTCTGGAAGCTAGCAGCTTTCACAATTTTGATTAGTTATTTATTTGCGAATGATTGGACACAACATATTCCAAAATTAAGGGTATAGAGAGATAAACTTTTGGTAAATTTCACATGATCAGGTGTTAGGCACAAGATTTGAAATTGTTACATATGAAACCAAAGCGGTTGGTCCCCTCCATGTTTATTTGTGCAAGCATTTGCAGGATTTGGTTGTCAAATATTACTGTTGGCTTGTTCTGATGATGGGAAGTGATTATCGAGATATCCATTGGATAAGATGAGTAGTCTGTTTCATTAAGGTGTTTGAAGTTTAGATTTTAAATCTTGAGGCACCATGTATACATGAACTCTGCAATAGAGCTTAGTCTCTGAATGCTAGTCTACTAATCGGGCATAGGTTATGACTTGATCCAATGGAGTCAGAACACCTTTCTATCTAAAATCAATGGTGCTCGATGAAAAGATCCAGATTCCACACTATGCTGTAAGGTGGGGCGGAAGCGGCTCTAAGAAGCTGGGCGTTATATGTGATTAAAGAGGGACAGAGTGATGTGCAAGCTTATGATTCATTGATGAATAAGAAAATTAAATATTCTATTTATAACTTTTGATTTTGGAAAGCTGACTGTAAACAAGAAGCTATTTCCTTATGTTCTGGTATAAACTTTGGTAATAGTTGCAATGATGAGTGAAGAAGGTTTTTCAAAATATGAATTTGTTGGCACCAGCACCTTAATAAAGAAGCATAAAGTTTATTGGTTCTCACCTTCAAAGTTTTTCCAGTACAAGTTGGAAAGCCAAAATGATCATCCTGTGATACTAGGACTTCTATGGAATCTGAGAAATCAACACATGGTTGCAATATTACGGAGAAAGTATGTGTAGAAACAAGTGATTTTATAGGAAAGTTGAATCCCATAATATTAGGTATGGTTAGAAATAAGTGATTTTATAGGAAAGTTGAATCCCATAATATCAGTTATGGATGCGGTATTACCAATGGATGATATTTTGATTTGTACATGCTGGAAGATTGAGAGGTTCAATTTGTAAAGATGAAACTTATTGGATACGCTCAGATTTGTTGGAGAATAGTGGAGGACGGATGGCTTAAAATAGGATAGCACCAATTTGTGATTGGGAAGAGATGAAGTTGAAGCTAAGAGAGATTCTTTCACATTACCAGGATCATCTTATTAAGCTTGGGCAATGGAGTATGACAGTTATGGAGTATACAAAAATATTTGATTTTTCCATAGTATAGAAAAGTATTTGATTTTTCCATTGGATGTGAAGGAATGGAATGTGAGAGAACTTATTATCTCATTATGGAAATGGTTTAAGAAAAATAATAATCAATGGCTCATTCCAATGGAGATGTTATGCCTCGAGGAAGGAGTCTGACAGGGCCATATTTGAGAATAATGTTTATGATAGATCAATTGATGTTTCATTTTACCAGGTAATGTTTCATTACAAGGCATTACTCAACTCGAAAACTGCTAAAACAATTGGGAGTTGGATTAGATTAAAGGGAAGGCAACTGCTAACTGTAATTTATTGTATAACTGAGTTGCTGTTATATCAAATTTTTTTTGAAATGTGTCCTTATCTGTCATCATGTATTTCTTACTACTGTTTGAATGTCAGAGAGTTGGTTTTCTGTGGATGAGAAGGAGCCCGTTGGTTTTGCCAAGCTTGAAGTTGTTGAAGCATCTGACATCAAACCGTCAGATTTAAATGGTCTGTTCTTGAAACTTGGTTTGCCTTCCCAGTTTGTAGTATTACTATTCTCGACCAGGTCTAATTGGGAATCTACCTGTGCAGGATTAGCTGACCCTTATGTGAAAGGACAACTTGGCCCTTACAAATTCAGGACGAAGATACAGAAAAGGACATTGACCCCTAAGTGGCAAGAGGAGTTTAAGATCCCAATTTGTACATGGGAGCCATCAAATAATCTGACTATCGAAGTTCGTGATAAAGACCGATTTATTGACGATAGCCTCGGGTTTGTCTCTAATTCTCCTAACAACTATGTATAGTTATGCAGTAGGTTTAACTTCATTTATAGTTATGCAGTAGGTTTAACTTCATTGTCATTGGTTTTTCATACAAAATTTTCCTGTCTCTTCTTCGCTAGCTTCCAAATGCCATTATAACCATAAAATTATTTTTGTCTTATTTATTAATGCATCATCGGTTTTCCTTCTGAGGTTCAAAACGACATCAATTGTTTTGCACTTGTTGATGTTGGGTACTTATGTTTCAATGTGTTTTGACTAGTTGGCTGTTCAACCTGCTAATACATTCTCTTCTACTATTTAAAGGGATTGCACAGTTAATATCAATGGTCTAAGGGATGGTGAGAGGCATGACATGTGGTTACCCCTTCAGAACATTAAAATGGGAAGGCTACATCTTGCCATTACCATACTTGAAGCAAATGCAAAGGTTACTATTTTTAAAGTAGGATTCAACAACAAATGACATGTAAATGTTTTCAATGTTTAACATACTTTAGTTTATGGGTAACCGTTTTCAGGGGAATGGAGATTCGTCTGATGGAGAAAAGATGAACAAGGAAGTACAAAGAGATAGCTTTGCAAGTGATACTGGCGGAGATTCTTTTTCATCAATTTCCTCAGAAAAGCTTGCCAAAGTGCGTGACAATTTTGAGCCTATCAACGTTGAAGGGCAACAAGAGACTGGGATATGGGTCCACCAACCTGGAAGCGAGGTGTCACAAACATGGGAGCCCAGAAAAGGTAAGAATAGGCTCCTTGATACTAAAGTCCAGCGAGTTCCTAATGATTCAAATGGCAGCACAGCAGCAGCAGCATCTGGACCCCTTAACAGTGATAGCGGCAGTGGTGATGAAAATGGTGAGGGAAAAAGTTCCAGGAACAAATTTCGGCGAGGTTTATTTAAGGTTGGCTCCATGTTCCTTCGCAACAAAAATCAGGATAATACAAGCAGTACTGGAGACACTGTTCAGTCTCCGTATGTTAACATTAGAGCCGTTAATCAGAAGACAGTAGGTGTGCAGTTCATAGTAGAAGATGGTCTTTCCGGAGAAACTGCAATGGTTCTTGAGGAGGGAACTGTTCTAGGGAGCCCAGGAAAAGTACATGTGAAAGATAGGGCAAAGAATATTTTGAAACATGTATTTTCTCGGAAAGGGTCAAGAACATCTCAAGGTGATCCGCAAATTGTAATTGATCCAGACTTGGACTCTTCGGATGATGAGTCAACTTCGTCCCCTCAACTTGAGAAGATGTCAGCAGTTCCCAGAACCCGCTCTGATGTTTCTGACAAAACCAAGCACCGCATCTCTGAGAATGCTTCAAGCGAGTTGAATGTTCAAGGCCCAGAATTGACAGATGATGAACAGGTGATGAGTTCTGGCGAACCCAGAAATTTATTAATACCATCTTCAAGCTCTGTGGTTGCAGAAGCTAGTTTGAAAGGAAATCAAAAAGTAGAATGAAAATGAATCGGTTTGAGTGTAAGTAGGTTTCGCTCGTTCCATCGACACGCACATTCACTCTGAGGTTGAGAGTTGAGTACAAAGGGAAAAGCTTTGTTATGTTTGATGTAAATATGCAATACATAAGTACTGCGTTGAAATGTGAATGACTAGATACTTTCGTCTTTATACAAAAAAAGATTCAGAAACTTATAAGTTAATGATTTGGGGAGAATATAAGTGGTAGTCATTATCAAATATCTCATTTAATGATAAGAACTTGTTTTTTTATATATTTCACTTGTGCATCAATGTTGAACTTTTAGTAAAGGAAAATGCTTTGTGGGAGAGTTAAAGATAAAAGAATGTTCAAATATGTTAATGGCGATAAAAACAAAAAGGTTATTTTTTTCATCTTTTCCTTTAGTCCTTTCCTCAACTTTTACATAAGATATTCATGTCACTGTTGAAATTTAAAAATGGGAACAATGACCTTTTTACAACAATTTCAATTTGGAACAATTTACTTTGTTTAGTTGTTTCCTTCGTTTGAACTTTACTTTTGTTTTTCTTTCTTCCATTTCCGAGGAAGATGTTCATGTAATTATTGAACTTTGAAGGTAGGAATTACCACCTTTCTTTTTTTAACTTAGATTTGAAACAATTTTTTTTTTGTTTATTTGTTATTAACAAACAAGGACATCAGGGATATATCCACATACTATCTTTATGTCTTCTATCTATTGTTTTCATGGAAAGAATAAAGAAGAAAATTGTCCACATTGGTGCACTAAATTATTTTGGTTTCTTTACATTTGGTGTGTACTCTATTTTATTATGTGAGTATTCTGATAGAAATTTGCATAAGCAATACTATGACTCGTATTCTAAACCATGCTTATGTAGAAAAATATCATTGCATGTTCATTTGAAACAAGTAACCACTTCACTTTTATAAGGGAATATCATGACTAAGTACAAATAATTTCATGACTCAATAAAACTATACCTATATTCAATACATGTAATCCTAGCCTAATGTAAAACAAAAAATAATTAGTCATTAAATATAAGTATCACATACATTTTAATATCAAAATTCTATCTTTGAGTGCAAACTATATCTTATGCTAGTGAAAAATATACTAGTACTTACATTTATTCAATATTATGTCTATGTTTAAAAAAATATTATCATTCATTACAAATAAGCAAAACAAACTCTTTTAATTGGGAAAATATTGAAGGAATCGAAAGAATATCATAGTTTAGTACAAATCATACCAACAGTCAATATATCTAATATTACCACTATAAACAAAAGTTACTACCATGCCATTAAATTATGTATCAACTTTAGTGATAAAAGAGAATATCGTCTTTGAGTGCATGCTATATTCTATTTCGATATAAACTATACTAATACTCTATCTATCTAACACCATGTCTAGGTTAAAAAATATCATCATTCATTAATTAACAATTATATTTTAGATTAAAAATAATGATTGAATGGAAAAAAAATACCACGCCTTAATACAACTATACCAACTTTCAATACGTTCAATGTTACAACTACAAACAAAAGATACCATAATGAATTAAATAACTATCAACTTTAGAGAAAATTTGGAATACCATCTCTAAGTGCAAATAATACCCTAATTCAATGCACAATATACTAGTAATCTATTTATCGAATACTATGTCTATGCACAAAACTATCGTCATTTATTACATATAAGCAAGAAATAAACTTTCAAATAGGAAAATTTTGATTGAATAAAAAGAATGTTATGACTTAACACAAACAATATCAGCACCTAGTATATTTAATATCATAGATGTAAAAGAAATTACAAGGATATGTTTAAAATTAGTAACAACTTCATTGTGAAGTAAGAATACCATGATTGAGTAGAAATAATACCAAACATCTATATAATGGACACATATTGATACATGAAAACAAACTATATTGCTGAAAGCTTTTGTCTAATATGGTTAAATACACTCTTCTATGGTCAACCTTAAAGCAAATTATGTTCATTTAAGTTTTTGATAAACATGGATAAATACATAGTCAAGTGTGTTCTTATTGAAATTTTAACAAGAAATTGTGAAATAAATGGATTGGCATAAGACCATGCATAAAATTGTGTTCATTGAAGATTTTATTTAACACAGCTTAGTACAAAGTATTGTGATCAACCTTATACTTCTCTAACAACTTGAACTAGATATATGAAATACACAGATTGGCACACGATCACACATGAAACTGTGTTGATTAAAGATTTATTTTGACACAGTTAACTATATAATAGTGTAGTGGGTTGTGTTCTAGTTTAAATTTTAGTATATAACTATACATGGGCTATGTTATAATGTCATTTACGAGTCATGTTATGATGTCAAATGGCATAATAATGCATAGGCCCTTTTTACCTACAAAGGAGAAGGGAGTTCATGATAATTATCTTCAAACCATATTAATGAATGGCAACGTATGATGAAAGATTTGCATATGGGTGTTAGCTTTATTCAATCCCACCAAAAGACATGACATGTCTTTTTAACCCTCTATTCCCAACTTTGGTAATTCAAGTTATACAATTCTTTTCTTAACAAAAACTATCACATAATTGCTTATCCCATATATTGTTGGAAAATCGGGTTGGAATTGAAAAAAACTGATCCCGATCGTAGCGAAATAATTACAAAATCTTTTCAAATTTTTGATTTCACAAAACTAAATCAATTTAATTTTATAAAATGATTAATACAGGAATCATAACAAAGTATGAATTGTAATTCATACCTTATTCCAAAACTTTATCTTTATCTTTATCTTTATATTGTCGTATCTCTCGAATTGTTTCCAAAATCAGTCCGTCTCAACCATCATAGCTGTACAAGTGTCTGACTTTTAATGGTATCTATAGAATATGTTAAGAGAATTCTGTAACTCTTACAGAGTGGGTTAAACAAGAAGTGGTAGTTCTATTAGAGCTTAGGCCTATTTATAATAGGTTTTGAATGTTTTGGTAATTTAATTGAAATTAAACTTTAATTAGAATTACAAACAATTCTAATTAAATACCATTTATGCCCAAATTAGATTCAATATCTCATATTGATCATTATTTATTAAATATCTCATATTTAATCATAATGTCCAACTTGATTAAAATGACTTTGCTATCTTCAACGCATTCTTTATGTGAGATCCATTAGGTTTCCAAATATGTTGGAAATGATTATAAATTATAATTTTAATTCATAATTAGAATTAGATCAATTAAAACTCCTTTCAATTTATCTTTAATTCTCCAATTAAACAATTTATAATCATAGATTAAGATTGACGTCTAGCAATGCATTATGACTGCCCAAATATTTAAGAATGCCAAAGTTCTTTTGACTAACCTTTCTGTACATGATTTTTCTATATAATTCAATCATTTCATCATATAGTGGTCCGATTAGACATAAAACATAGAATTAGTTTTTACTCTATTTTTATTCGAATCATATTAGTTCTTTGCTATTAGCTATTGATTTAAATAATGACATTTGTAAATATTTACAAAGTTTCATTCCACCTTGGACAAGGATTTTCAGAATCAATACTAATCAAGAACAATGGAACATTCTCCCTAATTACTTTAGGGTGATGAATTCTATCTTGATCACATAACTACCTCCTTACAATTCGTGATTACATTCAATGACTATCTATTGATCGACCCACGATTAAATAGGTCATAAGTAGTATAAAAATTATGGCAATCTCTACACAAGATAACTTTGCTGAAATCAAATCAAAAAACCACTTATACAATCATCACAATGAGAATTCCATAGACATACAAGTAATGTTCCAAATAGATTTTATCATATTTAGTCTGTTTAGTGAACTTGTTTTAACAAGCACCCATACATTTGTTTAAGTATCTTCATATTTTAGTCTTTGAGATCGACTACTTCTTTTATAAGGAAAAATATAAAGTGTACCTGCCTTTTTGCATTCTAAATGTATAGTCTTAATAGAAAAATGACTAGAAACAATTTTGGGATAATACATAAATTCAATATGAATCTCATAATTATGATGTCGTTATAATTTCATTTGTAATGTATCCTATGGACTTCTAAACATGCCTTTAATTATTGTCACTAAACTAAAACCAAAGCTATTGGTTGTAGGGTATAAATCAACACATACAATAGTGAGTTAATAATTTGTCAATGATAGTATATTTGGATCCCTACAAAAATGACATTTTATCTTGTAAAACCTTTAATGATATGCAATAAACAAGAGGGAGTATCCTAGACTTGTCAGGTGATGGGTGTCGAATCCACCAAAAATAAATCCCAAACACCAAACGAAAATAATTTGCGCACAGTAGTAAATGGGGTCGATCCACAGAGAATGGAACAATTGATTTTATTCAAATGCCAAAGAACGAATGAAATTAAATAAAA
>JANITW010000004.1:42139251-42149308 GCA_027564335.1 Erythroxylum williamsii | reverse complement strand
TCAGAAATATGAAATGCAAATTACTAGCCTGACCGAATTGACCCATAGACCCTTCCCATCAGGGTCGGGATGTTACAGATTGAGTAGTCAAGGACCAAGGGCATCACTCCACTTTTGAAATGTTATTGTATTTCAATCTACTTTTGAAGCCAAGGCTTTAGTTGCATTTTGAGTTGTTCATTGATCAAGCATGTTTTGTAATTGAGATTTTTAAAACATTGATGTTTTGAGGCTTGAAATGCCCACTAAAGCTTTGTAATAACTATGATCTTCTAATGCTATTGATATATGATTTTGCTTTCTTCCATGTTTAACAAGGTTTCATAAGGGGAAAATTCGTGCACTAACTTTGGGCAGATTTCTGGGTTGATCTAGGCTGATTTAGGCAAAATGTTTTTCTTGAGAGTTGTAGATCTTTCTTTTATCTTTCGAACGGTATATAGCATGAAAATTTTGGACATCTGAACTGAAAGCTATGCCCTTTTAATTGCTTTAGCCTTAGACTCCGTCTCAGTTTGACCGTCTCATTTTGCTTCTGTCTCAAAATGACGTCATCATCATCTTAGTATGACGTCATCATCGTCTTAGTTTGACCGTCTCAGTTTGACTTTTTGCTTCTCTGTTTGATCGTCTTAGTTACTATTCATCCTCACCATCTGATCCATTTTCTACCCTTCAAAAGTTGGAATTGGACTTTGCAGTCTTCATGAGAGTTGTATAGCTTGAAGTCCTCGTTCCAACCATATAAAGAACACCTTAATCCGATGTTTGTAGGGAAAGTTATAGAGATTTTCCCAATCTATATCATCTGATGATGTCATCATTGTCTGCTTTCTTTTCCACCCTTCAAATGTTGGAATTGGTCTTCAAGTTCTTCATGAGAGTTGAATATCTTGAAGTCCTATTTCCAACCATATAAAAAATACCTTAATCTGATTTCTGTAGGGAAAGTTTTAGAGATTTTCCCAATCTATATCATCTGATGATGTCATCATCGTCTCAAAATGATGTCATCATAGTCTGCTTTCTTTTCCACCCTTCAAACGTTGGAATTGGTCTTTGACATCTTCATAATAGTTGTATATCTTGATGTCCTCTTTCCAAACTTATAAATAACACCTTAATCTGATGTCTGTAGGAAAAGTTATAGAGATTTTCCCAATCTATATCATCTGATGACATCATCATCATCTCAAAATGACGTCATCATTGTCTGCTTTTTCTTTTCCACCCTTCAAACGTTGGAATTGATTTTTGAGGTCTTCATGAGAGTTTTAGATCTTGAAGATCTATTTCCAACCATATAAATAACACCTTAATCTAATATCTTTAGGGAAAGTTATAGAGATTTTCCCAATCTGTATCATCTGATGATGTCATCATCATCTCAAAATGACGTCATCATTGTCTACTTTCTTTTCCACCCTTCAAACGTTGGAATTGGTCTTTTCTGTCTTCATGAGAGTTGTAGATCTTGAAGTCCTCTTTCAAATAACATGAAAATGAAGTCTTTCTAAAATCGGTATCAAAAGTTATGGCATTTTTTCCAAGATAGGTACAATTTGATTGATAGTGTAATTATGTTCGATTTCTTCGGGTATAACTTCCCCATCCGACCCCCAAACGAAGTGATTCTTGAAGCAATAGATTCCTAACTTTTTGTACTATCTCTCCATGAAACTTTTTGTCTTTTGGAGTGCTTTTGAGAAAGTGGCATTAGAATAAGTGAGGGGCGTTTGGGAGAGCATGCTTGGGGGCATAAGCACGTTTTAGCTCATTAAGTATATCTTGAGGTGTAAACCCAGATGGAGATGATTCTTGTTTCAACGAAAATTAAAGACTTAGAGTAACAATTTCCTTGATGAGTTCAAGTTTAGATTATAGAGTTTGATTGATATGGTCACACCACCTTTGGGAATTGTTAATCATGACCCTACAGGGTAATAAGCTCAAGGTTTAGGACTCCGAATGTTGGACTCTGAAAATGGGGTCCAACATCCATGGTAGCAGCTATTGATGAAGGTGATGATAAAAAATGGAAGAGAGGTGATGGATGATGGTCGAAGTTGAGAGAGAGAGCCGAGTGTGGTGAATATGTTCTATCTGTATTGTTATGTCAAAAGGATGATTTGGATCAGGTCGCACAGTGGGTAATTTTTTTGAAAATGGTTCGAGTTTTCAAAGGTTCGCCATGGCAATAGATAAGTTCGTAGTGATGAAATTTTTTTGAAAGGTTTTGCTTCATTGCTAGTCTCTTCGCCGCAACGAAATAATTAATCTTCAACGCAACGAACTTTTCCCAAAAGTTCAGTCTGGATTCCTTTATATTTTGTTGCAGCAAACTTCCTGTTGCAACTGTTCTCTTGTTGACTTCACTTTAGCCTTCTTTGACTCTACATCTTCTTGTTGAGTCCTTTCTCTTTGAGTCTCCTATAATGAACAATTGTAGTTTGCAGTATCAATTGTTCTCAGAAAATTAATTAGTGTAATTAATGTTGATTTTTGACAATTTTTACTCTCAAACTACATAAAATAAAGGCACACACGCAAGAATCAATTTAAACATAAAATACAGAAATAGGAGTCTAAAGTGTTGTAAAAGTCATGAAAATGTCACCAATTTATATAATAAAATTGGGCTCAATCAACTTGTTTTCCAATTTTCAATGACACTTGTCAATAAATTCCAAAGTCATTGATCAAAATTTCCATTGCCATTGGACAAAAAATTCGACTACCATTTATCAATTGTCTTGTCACTTGGCATTTTTTCTATTTCGAAAATACCCAATGTTTCATAAATTTTCTAAATTTCGCCAAAATTTATAAATCAATACATATACTCTTTAAATCAATTTTCATCATACAAAAATCACAATTTTCAATATAATCACATTTATAAAATCAATCATACCTGGAATAATATCAATGAATGCAGGTATAATCATTTTAATACGCGAAAATCAATATTCACGTGTATGTGTATGTTATATTATACATGAGCATGAAATGCACTTTCTAGCTTCTCAATAAAGTCTCGTGTACTCTATTCTAAGGTTCTAACCCTTAACATGGGATAACGGGATGTTACAATTCTCCCGACCTAATAAAAATTTCATCCTCAAAATTCTTACCTGATTGTTCAAACAAGTGAAGATATAGTCTCCACATGTGCTCCTCGTTCCCAAGTTACTTCCTCGGTCGAGTGATTCCTCCAAAGTACTTTCACCTGTGGAATTACTTGGTTTCTTAACTATTTTACATGAGATCTCACTATCTTGATCGGCTCCTCAATGTAACTTAAGTTACTAGCAACTTCAATCTCTTGAGTCGGTAACTTATGCATTGGATTAGATTGGTATCTTCTGAGCATACTCACATGAAATACATTATGTAATTGAGACATCTCATTTGGTAAAGCTAGCTTGTACGCCAATGTTCCTATCCTCTCCATGATCTCATAAGGACCAATGCACCTAGGGCTTAGTTTGTTCTTTTTACTGAACGTCAACACTCCTCGCCAAAGTGATACTCTCAGAAGCACTCTGTCTCCTACACTGTATTCCATATCCCTTTAGTGATGATCCATATATCTCTTCTATCTATGTTGAACTGCTTTAATTCGACTTCAAATTAGTTTCACCTTATCCATAGTATCTTGTATCAATTATGGGCCTTCAACTATTCTCAAGCCCTCTTCATCCCAATATAGAGGCAATTGACATTTTTTGTCTTACAATGCCTCATACGGTGCCATTTTGATACTACTCTTATAATGGTTGTTGTAAGCAAATTCAATCAATACTATATACTAATCCCATACCCCTTGAAACTCTAATACATATGCCCTGAGCATATCCTCAAAAGTCTTGATTTTCCTCGCACTCTAACCATCTGTTTAAGGATGAAATATAGTACTAAAGCTTAACTTTGTGCCCATAACTAATTGCAAGTTCTTCCAAAATCTCGAAGTAAATCTGGATCCCTATTTGATACAATAGACACTAAAACTCCATACAGTCTAACTATCTCATTCATATATCTTCGAGCCAACTAGTGTAGTGAGTTATTTTCTCTCACCGGTAAGAAATGGGCCGATTTAGTCAATCAGTCCACCACAACCTTGTTGGAGTTATGTAAATATAGTTCCCTGGAAAACAAGTATATTTACATGTAACTTAATCTTCTTCATTTACAATTTTGTAATGAAAATATTTATTATTAACAAAATAAAAGAGTTTGGTTTTTATGAGCATTATATATTTAGTCAAAAGGTATCGAGATTCTTTTATAAATAATATATATATATATATATACAAAGAGATGTATGGGAAACATGTATATTATTAGAATCTAAATTAATTGATTCACGGTTTAATAATCAAGTTGGGCACTTGATTATGGTTTAGACTATAGTGTTGCAATTTATGTCCATATAAGTAAAGGAGTTTACTTCAAGGGAATGATGGGTTTCATGTCATGATAGTAGTCAACTATCAATAATGGCACTATTAAACAAATATGGAATCAAGTATGTTTTCAAGAACAAAGTAGGCTGTTACTTTAGTCTTAAAACATACATTTTAGCATTTGTTTAAGATGGACCATAATCTTGATGAGTGGTGAACTCATATGTGTTTCATTATAATTCTTAATATGATCGGAATGGATTTTTATAGAGTATTAATCTAGTGTCCACATGTTGGAATTATTAATTGAAGCATGTATCAGGAAACATTCACTCAAATAAAGAGTTTATAATATCATTACTTCTAGATGTTTTATGGAGATTGGTGACTAATCTGATGCCAAGAGTTTGATGGACTAGCTACCCGTCAAGTCTTAACACCAAGATGAGATCTATTTTGTTAATCACAATATAGAATAAAACGCGAGATCTAGAAGGAAAAACCAACATAAGGGCAAAACGATAATTTTACCCTTTATTGTGCAGATGGCTATAATAAGGTTTATAATTGCAATTGGACATATTATTTGAAATATGTGTTCTTATAATATTTAGTAATTCAAGAGTTCAACTAATTGTCTTTAGTGTAATGACATTTAGTTAATAAGCTAGAATTAATTCTAATGAGATTAAATTAATTCTGGGCTTATTAAAGCTTGAATTATCTAAGTCCAATAAGATTCTCCACTTAGCTTCAAGGAAGGTTATCAAACAAACTAAGAAATATAAATGGAGGTCTTAAAGCCCATCATTGAATGTTGGGCCTGTACTAATTAATACTTAATTAGAAGCCCAAATGAACATTTAGAAATGGGCTAGACTTTGGTTTAATTTAATTAATTAGATTAATTATATTAAAAAATTTTACAGAAAGGAGAAGGATTTTCAGTTTTATTAGGCGAATGTGCATATGCATGTTTAGCATTGAATTGCTAAACAAAGATGGTATTTATTATGAATTATCATCATTAAATGGAGTAATGATCTTACCATTAAATGGTTTAATGGTTATCTTTTAATGATAGCATGTAATCTATTAGTATTCATTAGATTAAAGAAGAAAAAGGTACATTGGATGGACCATCTTCCTTCTTTCATCATCAAAAACTAAAATTGATAGGTCTTATTTAGGTTAATAGTCTTTTCATATAGCCATTTTAAAGATAATTGGGAAGAGTCTCTTTTATTGGCTTCTTTATGATTGATTAAAGAAAGAAGTGATGCATTTGATGCAAAGCTCTTCTTTCCTTTGAGGTTAATCGAAATTGTGAGGGTGTAAGAAAGGGTTCTTGCAATATTTTGACCAACTCTCTCCTCTCACCTATGCATGGCCGAAACCTTCAATGAGAAGAGTCTTATTTTTTCCCTTTTCTTTTAAAAAAAATCTCCTCCAAACATTTATTCTCCTTTCCTACCAAAGGATCTTGCTAACCAAATTGTCCAAAAAGAAAAAATAGTAGATCAAATTAGTTGATGATACAACAACAAGGAGTGGATAGATTGATAAAGGAAAGGATTCAAAAGTAAGGCTAAAGCTAGGGTTGGATATAAGAAGAAAAAGAGGATAGCACAACAAGGAGTTAAAGCTATAGCAAAGGGGTTAGTAATAATCTCTATCTTGTTTATGTGTATTGTTATCCTTATACCATTTCATGTATAGATTGGCATGATGATTTGGATATATTGCTTCGGTTGCGATTTAGATTTCTAAAAAGTTTCGAAATATACTGTTTCTCCAAATATGGCAAGCTTTCTTTTTCCGATCCAACAAACCTATATAGCATCGCTCTACCTTGGAGTCTTTGACAATCCCATAATGAAAACCATAATAATTTGTTCCCATTTCCACTCTGAAATAGGTAATGAATGTAGCTTCCCAACTGAAGTTTGATGCTCAACCTTAAGCTATTAGCATGTTATATCCTTAGTAACATACTCCGCTACTTGCATCTTCATTCCAGGCTACCAAAAATGTTGTTTCAACGTGTTATACATCTTGATGGTACCAGGATGCATAGCATAAATAGCTACATGAGCTTCCTCTAAAATTTCCTTCCTCAGATCGTCCACGTTAGGCGCATATAGCCTCTACTTTAACCACCCAACTCATAACATCTATATAACAACTTATCACTTATGGTTTTCATATTCTCAAAATAAAACACAAACATATGTGTTCATCCGCCAATTTACTGCACCCAGTACTCAACTTCATGTTTAATTTTGAAACTTTTAAAGACAGAATTTGAATTTGAATTCGATATCTTCATGAAAAATGTATCCATATGTCTCTAATTTAATCCAAATTAAAAATCATCTTATTTGTATAATTACAGAACAAGCTATGGCTAAAATACAAATGCTTAATTAGTGGAAACACTATAGCTAAAATTTTCTAGCCACTCTCTACCAATTTTCCAGATTTTATAACTTCCTATAGTTTACACCTAACACATCTTGTACATAGGTCATCTTTTCTTCTACCTTTCTTCTTATTCTCACCTCTATATACAACTCAAAACAATCACAAAATAAATCATAAAAGACTATTAATCAAAAACCACAAAACATAACGTCAAACATGTCCATTCATTCACCAATTTACTGCACTCATCTAAAACCATTGTAATGATCATTCTACCTCAAAATCATCTCTATAACAATTTATGAGTCATTAATCTCCATACATATATACAAAATCAAGAGATTTACATACAAATTTCATCACTCACGTTTAACATACATAAAACTTCATTTTATGTCCATTTAACCTCTAACTATCATCTTACATGCTTCCTTTAACACTACCTATGATGATTAACAAGCTACTTATTTGATGAAACTCCAAGTTCTTCAAAAACGCTAAAAATTCCTAACCTCCCATGTCACATGATCATCATCTTGAAGGTAGATTAGGTTAGGTTTTCTTGTGGCAAATGAAAGAGACAACAATACGGAGGTAGCAATTGATAGATGAAAGCAAGGTATAACGTTGATGATGGTTTGGTGAATCAAAATCGTGAAGAAGAAGAAGAAAAAACACAAAGAAGATGAAGAAAAGAGTAGAAATGAAAGACATTAAAGAGAGTGTCTTACAAAAATGTAAAAATGTGAGAGATAAGTGGTGAGTGGTTGTGACACTTGTCACTACCACTTGTCACCTTCTTATGGTCTCATTTGGACCCATATTAATAACTAGTCTATTTGTCTCCAATTTCTAATCTAGTTGTCTCCCAATTTTCAATGACATTTTTCAATAAGTTCCAAAGTCATTTATCAAAGCATCCATTACCATTGGACAATAAATTCTACGACCATTTATTAATTGTCTTGCCACTTGGCATTTTTCCTAATCCAAAAATACCCAAAGTTTCAAAAAGTTCCTAAATTTCACCAAAAATTCTAAATCAATACATATACTCTCCAAATAAATTTTCAACACATAAAAACCATAATTCTCAATATAATCAAATTTATAACATCAATTATACCGGGAAAATTGTTAATAAATGTATGTACAATCATTTGAATATGCAAAAATTAATATTCACGTATGTGTATGTGTGCTATATTATGCATGAGCATGAAATGCACTTTCTAGTTTCTCAATAAACTCTCGTGTACATTATTCTAAGGTTCTAGCCCTTAAGATGGGATAACGGGATGTTACCCACCTTAATATCCTAAACACTAATTTCTTTCATTTCATAAATTTTATATATACTCTATGTGCGATCCACCTAGACTTATCACTAGCTATAGTTTTAAGTTTAGTTATTTTTTTAATATATGATGCGCTATCAAAAAGAAGAAAAACTTTGTTTAGAGCTTGGTCTGGAAAGTTGGAATTTTTGGATGTTCTTCTTGATCTCCCACATTTGATCCACTTTATTATGTTGGTTGTTGCATTTAATTTAGTGTTTTACATTCTTAAATAGTTCCTGAGGCTTCTAGGGTTTTTTTTTTATAGGTTTTTCTCACTTAATTTGGTTCAAACAAGAGGCCCAAAACATCCACATATCAAAAAACTGCTGAAAAATATGAAATCCGCTATTTCACTCTCTGGGAGATGCACGGTCTGATAAATGGCCATGTACAACTCAAAAATCTCCAATATTCACGATTTTGCACGAGCTAAGAGATAAGCACAGTCATAGACATGGACATGTATCCCTAATTTGCTTCAAATCTTCCTTATTCTTCAATTATATGATTTCCAATACTCACAAACATACCAAACACCTCAAGAAACATAATTAAGACCCAAATCATGTTCTAAACTACACAAACATTTAAAATATAAACAAACACTAATAATAACATAATTCTTAAACAAGCATTAATAATAACATATTTCCAAGTCTATACAAATAATAATCATCCAAGAAACACTCAAAAACATACTTACAAATCTATCAAAACATAGTATAATTAACACCTATCCCTTTTTGTATTTATACTATAATTGAATAATGATGCATGCATGTTAATATATTATTTTTTATTTATTGTTTGTAAAAGTTTGATCACTTTTTATATGATTTGAAAGTATTGCATAATGGATGAAAGTGCAACATTAGTCCATAAGATAATAGACAGGTAAGTGTAACATGAAAATACAACACTCTTATATATGACATAAGTTTACGAACATTGAATGATTTAATTTAGTATATATTATCATAAACGTAAATGTAATTGTAAATACAAGTGATTTATGTTGCAAGAGCAATTAATATGAAATTTATTTCATCAACATAGCTATTTCTTTTAAAGAGTGAAAAATGCATTTAAATATTAAAAAAAGATGATAATAGCCCAACAAAACCAAAACTCAAACTCAAAAATACAACCAGAGGTAGGTAAGTTGAGCATGAGATCCAGTAAAATTTAGGGATAAAATACAACGGCACAGGCTTGATGTAACATCCCATTACCCCACGTGGAGGCTAGAATAGGAAATATGAGACGTTACTAAGAGATTAAAATTACATTTTATGCTCATGCATTATATGATATGCACATACACATAAATATTGAAATTTTGCACATGAAAAAAATTATACATGCATTCATTGACAATTTCTGGGTATAATTATTTTTAAATGTGATTATATTGAAATAGTGGTTTTTAAGTGTTGAAAATTTTGATTTGGAAAGTGTAATTGTTGATTTAGAATTTTTGGAATTTTTAGAGAAATTTTCTAAAAATTGTTGGATATTTTGGCTAGGAAAATTGCCAAGAAAAAAAACAATTGTTAAATGGTAGTAGAAATTACTGTCCAATGGCAATGAAAATTTTGAAAAACGACTATGGGATTTATTGATAAGTGTCATTGAAAATTAGGGGACAATTGGAGTAGAAATCGAAATTGATTGGACTAGTTGAATAAGAGAACTTGTTTAAATCCATGGGAATTAGATGTAGGAAAATCCCGGTGTAAGCATCACATGCTCACGGTGCGGAAAACAAAAAATTTTTGTTCCAGGACATTCCCGAAAGCCAGGATCTATGTGTCTATATGAAAGTCAAACCATAACGACCAAAGTAGACCGTCTCTAATGGTATCCACGCAGAGGTCGGAGAAC
>JANITW010000004.1:42115843-42128827 GCA_027564335.1 Erythroxylum williamsii | reverse complement strand
TATACAAGTCGACTTATCGGTACTTTTCACGTGTAAGTCGACTTACCAGAGTGTACAAGTCGACTTACACTTACATTAGATGTGTGGCAAGTGACATGTGTCACTTGCCAAACCATGTCCTCATTCCCACGATGCTTTCATTTAATTGAAAGACCATTATAGGTCTTACATTTTGGCCTTCTTCTTCTTCATTTTCATGGCTTCTTCTTCTCCTTCACTATTTTTGACTCACCCAAGCCTCCATCAAATTACATGGTGCTTCCATATTTCACTTGCTACTCTCACCATATCATCTTCTTCATTGCCACAAGAAAACCCATCCTTAACGTGTTGGACACCTTGCCCTTGCAAGTCACGTGCCCAATGTCCTAAGTGACATCTGAACGCGTATCCCACAAGGATGGTGTGCCCCCACCAAGACAATCTTCAAGATAGCTTACTTCTACTATTTTTGAAAAAATGTGGCTTTATGTCTTCTATTTATTTAAAGACAAGAACCGACTCATTTGGAGATCTTATAACAAAGTTATGGCTGAAAGAATTGAACAGGGTTTTAATCTGAATCATATCGCACCTGCCTTGGGACAATTAGCATAAATGGCATTAAGGATATCAGATTAAGATCATATTAGGACAATTTCGAAGAGGACTTTGAGATCTACAACTTTGAAAAAGAGCTTGAGGTCAGATTTTATCACCTAAATGGTCAAAATGGACCAGAAGGTAGGTACAAACGAGACCAAATGAAAAAGCAGACTAATGGAAAAAGACAGATGAATCGGAAAAATTGCCATACCTTTCCCTAAATATATTAGAATTGTGTTTTCTTCATATGGTTTGAAAGAACACTTCAAGATCTAAAACTTTCATGAAGACCTCAAAGACAGATTCTATCTTTTGAAGGGTAAAAAATGGAGCATAAGATAGGTACAAACGAGACCAAATGAAAAAGCAAACTAATGGAAAATGACAACAAAATTGGGAACACTACCATAGCTTTCCTACAAATATCGGAATTGTGTGTTCTTCATATGGTTAGAAAGAGGAATTCAATATCTACAACTTTTATGAATACCTCAAAGACAAATTTTATCTTTTGAAGGGTAAAAAATGGAGCAGAAGATAGGTACAAATGAGACCAAATGAAAAAGCAGACTAATGAAAAAAGACAAACGAATCAGAAAAATTGTCATAACTTTCCCTACAGATATCATAATTGTGTGTTTTTCATATGGTTCGAAAGAGGACTTCAAAATATACAACTTTCATACAGACCTCAAAGACAAATTCTATCTTTTAAAGGGTCAAAAATGGAGTAGAAGATAGAAGATAGCAAAAGACAGATGAAACGTCATCACAAATGACATGTCATCATAGACAACACGTCATCATAGAAGACACGTCATCACAAATGACACGTCATCATAGAAGACATATCATCACAGATGACACATCATCAAAGAAGACACTTCATCCAGACGACACGTCATCACAAAAGAAACAAATCAAAGACAACACGTCATCATAGACAACACGTCATCATAGACGACATGTCATCACAAAAGATACATCATCAAAGAAAAAACAAAACAAAGAAGAAGCAAAACGCAAAAGATACATCTTCCCTTATAAGGACTATAACTTTCAGCTCAGAAGTCCAAAAATTTCATATTATATACCGTTGGAAAGATAAAAGAAAGACCTACAACTTTCTAGAAGAACATTTGCCTAAATCAGCCTAGATTAATCCAGATTTTTCCCTGAATTCAAAACACGAATTTTTTCCTTATGAAAACTTTAAAAAAAAAACAACACACAAACTTGAGAGAGTCATGGGAAAAAATGCAAACATATCTCATTTGCATCAAAAGATAAAATTTTACAAAGCTTTAGTGGACATTTCAAGCCGCAAGTACATTAATACATCGAAATCCCAAAATACAAAGGATACATGAACCATGATTTGCTCAAAATGCAACTAAAGCCTTGCTTTACAAAACTTGTTCTAAATACAAAATAATCAAAACCAGGAGTATTGCCTTGCCCCTTGACCTACTCGATATCCTGCTCATCACCTGAATGTATGAGAAGAGATTGGGGTGAGTTTAAAGCCCGTGGATTACAATTTTATAATTTGTAACAAGCAAAAACATTTATAAGTCATTTTCAATGCAGAAATTCATTTATATGCAAATCATGAATGCATCACTCATATCAACTTGTCATGAACACATAAATAGATCAAATGGTTTGGTAAGTTCAAAACATGACGCATTACACATTTTCAATATAATGGTCCTGTGTAGTCGTGAATTCTTGAGAAAATCCTTAAGGAAATTTCATGCTACTAGCGGGCAGGCGGGAGAAACCTATACTTGGGTCAACATGCAAGTGACGGTTCTTGAGGGACTACCACAAACCCACATAACACATAGATTTCAATTGTAAGCTTGATGTACAAAATGGCACATTCTCTTAAAAACTTGCTCTTCCCATGCTTGTTATACCTTAAAAACCATTTCCAAAAGTATGGTTTCATAATCATGCATCATTTCAAAGAATCATTTTTAAAAACAACTTTTCATAAATCATCACACAAATCATGTATAAACATGTAGCACAATCTTGTGGCATTTTAAAACATTAAATGTACATGAATGAGGTAGTTGCAAAATTATTTGCTATCATTTCTTGATAGAAAACTTTTATTGTATTATTTATTAACTATAAAAGTGATCCCACCTTGAAGTCCTTGATTATGGCTTGTTCAAATATGCCTCTCCTCTTGTTCCTCTTGTCCTTCTTGATTCCCTTTTTAACATAAATACAATTTCCAAATCAATAGGAATTTCCAAATGAAAACCCAAAGAAACTAATGTATAAATTGATCCTAGAATACTTAAACTCATGCATTTACTAAGCTCTTGAAACCAAAACCCTTCCAAAAATCCAAAACCTTAAAATGCTCTTATCTCAAATCTTCACCAAATGAAGAAATGCTTGGTTCAAAAGAAAGCTCTTATCTTCCTCTACCTTTTTCCCTTCTTGCACAACACCTAAATCTCTCTAGAAGGCTTAGAAAAGATGGAACCCTAGCTCAACTCTCTTCTTTCCTCTCAACCACGAAAACCTATCTTCTTCCACTCTTTGGTTTTGTTATTTCACTTCTTCCTTTCCCATTTTCGTTTTTTTTCCCTTTTTAGGAAGAAGACAACATTTCATTCTCCCCATTTTATCCTTAATTATTGAGAAAAATCCACCTTGCCCTTCCTTTAATGCCTTATGGTTTTTTAAACTTAAGTAACTTGCCAAAATTGGCCTTACACTCTCCCACTAGTTTAATAGTTCAATGCCCTTAACCTATGCCATATTATCTTACCTATATTAATATGTTAATTAATTCCAACATAAATTAATCTGGCAAGACCCCAAAATTAATCTAATCATGCATATTTTTAAAAAAAATTCAGGTGCCAACATAACTCCTTAAGAAGATAAGGATCATCTGATGCTTGGGAGTTAGGGTTAAGTGAGATTTTAAAGAATTGGAAGCTAAATCAAGTAAGTTATGCTTTAAATAATATGAGCATGGTTAAATGAAGCATTTATGATGGTTGTTAGAGGATAAGTGACATATAGTGATGTTTTATGTAAGATGAACGTGTGTGATGAAATGCTTAGGTAAATTTCCTATTTTTGTATATGTATGATGATCAATGATTTATACTTTGTAATAGAAATGTTTTGAGGTTGAATGATCATCTTCATGGGGTTAGGATTAGCGCAAAAAATCAATAATGAATGGGTAAATGTTTACGTTTTGTTTTTGGGTTAATGATCAAATGTGGATCATGATTTTTCTTGTGAATGTTTTGGATTTGAAATGGAGTTGAGAATGAGGAGTTGACGGGTTAGAAAAGGTGATCTTTGTATGAGTTGTGTTATGGTAAGATTTGGAAATAAAATTGGTAGTTGAGCTGTAAAATGTAGCAACAACATGATCTCTAAATATGCTTCTATGTTTTATCCATAACTTTCCTTGTAGTTATTCAATTAAGATGATTCAGATTTGGATTAAATTAGAGACATATGGCTACATTTCTTGTGAAGACATCTAATTTAAATTCTATCTTTAAGAGTCTCAAATTTTGACATGAAATTAGGAACTTGGTGCAACAAATTGGTGGATAAATGTATATGTTCCATTCTGTTTTGAATGTATGAGAATGTGTTCCATTTTGAGTGTTTATGAACAATTAGGGAATATGAATTATGTATGGATGATTTTGAGTTGAAACTAGGTATAAAAAAAGGAGTTATCAACTTGAGATAATGAATTGTGAATATGAATTATTGATACATATAACTAAGATATATTTTGGAAAAAAGGATAAGAATTATAAATGAATGTGATGAATCAAATGAGTTGAGATTTGAGATTTTAGAAAAATCAACTTGGTAGTTGAATAGTTAAGGAGTGATATTGTATTAGAAGAAGTAAATTTGGGAAGATTATGAGTGAAAGTATTGTTAGAATGGATGTAGGAACCATTGGAGATGCTTTAGAGGGAGTTTTGTTTCATCTATGTCCGTTAAACAAACTTTCAGGTCTGAAAAAACTCTTAACTTCGTCCATATCCATTAAACGGACATAAAGTCCATTAAATAGACCTTTATGGGTCTAGAAAACACTCCAGACCCCGTCTATGCCTGTTTGGGGTCAGTGTATGTCTGTTTAACGGATATATATGGGATACTTACAGAAATTGACAATTTTGATACTTTAAATGGCAAAATCTCTCTTCGGGGTATTCATGAAGTTGTAGATCTCGAATTCCTCTTCGAAACTACCCTATAATGACATCAATCCAACATCCACAGCAAAAGTTATGCCTTTTTCCCAAGAGATGTTTGATTATAAATGATTGACTTATCAATATTGTCCAATGAGATGTTGAGGCTTGTTAGTGATATTAAATGATCCTAATTGAAGTAGGATTGAGTTATTAACATAATAAGAGTGTATTAGGTGTTAAGGAATGATTCAAAGATCTTGATAATTGGTTATGAGACATGTATTAAGGACATATACCCAGGAATGTCATTTGAGCATGGATTGTACATGTTTAATATACATAAGTGTACATTAATAGACACTTATACAATTGTGCGAAATTGTGATATAAGTATATTTTGCATGATATAGAGGAATATATAGAGCGCCATCATCTAGACATTGCCCAAACTTCGAGGCAATAGCTTTTAGAGTAAAAGATGAGTAACCTAGACGATTTCTCTCGATTGATTTTTTGTTTTTATTTTGTTTGAATTATTGAATGAATGTGATTTGGTTGTGTTGATTTCTGGACAAAAGATCCGATGATTGTGACATATGAATGAGATATTGAAGTGCTACTTGTATGTAAATATGATGGACTAAATGGTTCATGATGTGATTGATTATGAGATATGCAATCCATACATGAATACCTGATCAGATAATGAGAGTTGTGATTTGAGTAGCCGCTGAAAACGAACTTAAAGCTTCGAATGTGATTAAGAACCAAAGGCGCATTATGTTAAATGAGCCCTGTATCTCTAATAGATAAGGGACAACATAAATGAGTCTGGTATCCAAAATAAATACGAGACAATTTAGGCACTCGATCACTTCATCGTGACAATCGGAAATGAGTCACATAAGCATTTCATATGTATTTTATTAAGCATGTTGGATTGAATGAAATGCTAAATTGTCTACTCTTGAGTGAGAATGAGATATGTGATGAATTATGCAAATTTGTGAAATATATGTTATATGTATTGATGTGATGCATGAATTGAGTGAACCATCAATGGTAATTACTTCATTGAGTTCGCAAAACTTATCAAAATTGCAACATTGACTTTTCAGAACCGAGAGACGATATTAACTACTAAGAGGATGCTACAAGCAGTGTAAACTTTTGCTTTTGAGGACAGGAAAGAATGGTTCAAAAATCGGTCAGCTGGATATGAATATATTAGATAAATTTTATGTATTTCCTTTTTCATGTAGCACATTTTTATATTAGGCAATGATGTGTATTGGTATGGATGTTGAAAGATACATTGTAAATATTCGATTTTATGAAATGAAATGAGGAAATTTTGGTTTTCAAATATTGTGACCTTTATGATGTTTTATAAGAGGATAAAGATAGATGATGCCATATTAAGTGAATATTATGATTGAACATAGTGAGCCATTATCATAGATTATGTACTGAAATGTCCTCTTGATGTTCCGATATGTACCCTAGAGTAAGGGGACCTACACTTGGAATTGAAAAAAAGTAAGATGTGATCCCAATTAACTGGCTTGCTCAAGTAAGCACAAAAACCTAAGTCGTAGTCCTTAGATACCAGATAGACAAGAGGGGGGTTATAACTTTCTTTGTGTTATTTGTAAATCTATCAATAAGAATTGTCATTAGTTTATTCAAGATTAATCAACAGATCAGTCAGATGTTAGCTGAGCTTATACTTATTTAAGACTTTGTGTGGTAAAATTATTTTCCCAATTCATCAACATGTGGTTAGGCTAAATACTTAAATTGTTTGGTAATTATTTTCCAACATTCTTATGTCCCCCTTTTCATAATACATATGTGCCACATCTAAACAGTAGTTTGACCGGTGGGAAAATCCCACTTGTGTAGCCCGAAGTACGCACTAAAGTCAACTGCTTTCAGAGCATTTTATTCTACCGAAACTCAGTACTCAACACCATAATGTGCTTTTAATATAACAAAATGCATTCAAGAAAGTAGCAAGTATAGGGACTCAGTCAACAAAGTCAGTTTTTAATTATGGGAATTCATTAAACTACCTGCAAAACTCTCATATTTTCCTTTTAAATATGATCTGATTATCTGTTATTTTAACTTTTGGTTTTTAATATTTCTCGGATAGTGTTTAAATCAACTCTTAGATTAATTTGGTAACCTAAGTTATTAAATAATCAATAATTTGATAACACATCATCAAATTTATTATTGCAAATTGTTCACTTGCTGTTAATTGATCAACGGTAAATTCTAAAAATTAAGGTGAATTTTTTTGTTCTAATACTGTTTCACAAATAACATCAATCTTGTAATTTGCAATAACAGTACCAAAGATGCATTGGAGGTTAAGCATTCAATCTTCTTGTCCCTCCCAGTATGACAAGGAAAGGCAATCTCATACAAGAAAATAGACAAGTGTTTTTGCTCTTAGGATAAAGCTGACAATTATGTCATTAGGAAAACAGATGAGTGCTTTTGCGCCAGCAGACCCGTTAAGAAAGCGGGTCAATGAATACAGAGAGATAATTAGGCATTACAAGAATACACTTCAGAAGTCTCCCATCGCTCTTCTACGGTCCTAATATGGCAGCATTAACAACAAACAAGCTCATTAAATGCCGGTTATAACACACTGTCTTGCAATTAAGTCGTCGCCTTTCCTATAGTCCCCATATTCCATCCCCTTTCCTTTTCCTTTTGGTTATGCATCTGCCTTGTATCCTTGGACGCCACTCTTTTACTTCCTAAAAGAATTCTGTGCGCCATCCTACCTCTACTTCCAATTGAAACTCTAACTTTCTCCACCCCAACACTTATGCCACCTTTTCTCAGATGTTGCATTGAGGGCTTGATCTGGGTTTTCTTTTGAATGCTTCGTCTCAATATTGTTCCTAGCTTCTTGGTGCCTTTTTCGACTCCTTTAGGACTGTTGCAAAGTACCTCCTCTAGCTTGCATTCATTTTCAGATTCCGTATCTTCCTTTATGTGGGCTGGGCAAACTGGCGTTGATCGTAGTGAATTTGGTACAGTTGCCAGGGGAATCAAGGAGTTACGTCTTGGAGCTGGGGTTATTGGGACCCTTTTCACTGTGGCACAAATTGAGGCTCTGCCTGTCCTCTCTGGTAGTTCAGCCGTTCGAGGGTTGTTTTCCTTTTCTGGATGATCAATGTAAATGAGTGTTCCATCAATGTCGGGTGGCTTCAAAGTGTTGTTCTCCATCAGTTGATGCTGACTGAAATTCATATGTTCTTTGCTCAAGAGACTAACCATAAGCTCATTGCCATTTTTGGTATTTCCTAATAGCCTATTCGAAAATGGTAGCCGTAATTGCGCATTATTTTGCTCATCTTTGTGCTCTTTCATTTGTTGATTTTGTTGTAGCTGTTGAGCTATCTTTGTGTCCACATGCTGACGAGCTAACTTCCTTTCAATTAGCAGTTGTGACTCTAGCTCCTTTAGCTGCAAAAAGTAGTGGAAAAAAAGCCATAGTTCAGACCCGTGAGGGATAAGTAAGCAAAAGATCAACTTTTATCAGCTAATTCGATGATTATTGTTATCCTCAGTTGTCTGATCACCTTTTCAAGAAAACTCCTATTTTTGAAGTCTTTTTCTTTTAGCTTCAATTCCAATCCATGGATTGTTTCCTCCATTTTCTTAATTTGCAAATCTTTGGTCTTCAGGTCCTGCTTCGATTTTTCAGCCTTAAAGAGTGAGAAGAACGCATTAGTTCAACAAACATTTGGGAACGGTCATCTCAGAGAGATAATAAACTTGAAGGGGGAAAAAGAGCGTCGCTAAAACTAAATCAGTTGTACCAACTGTTTGTATTTCAGCATCTCAGAATTCTCCAATTGTCTCTTCGCAGGGCCCAACTCTATTCCCCTGACTCTGCTCGCGAAGTTTAGAGAACATAAAGTCTCCCCAAGGTCGTTCTCATTAGGACTGATTTGTACAAACATGAGCGTCTTTGAGTCTCCTCCTGGCAAATAGAAAACAGTTAGGTCTATACTCTGCGTCCTTAACATGGGTTGAGAATAAAAATTATCTTATGGTTCTTGAGAAAGTAAACTTTATATTGACTGTGACTGAGAGTCAGGATAGTTGCTCCAGTTCCACAGATGTGTTTTCTCCAATATTTTGAAATTCCGTGGGGAAGAGTACCTAATGAATCTTGAAGTAAGTGGGTAAGCTTGGAGTTCCTGCATGATAAGCAAGCCAATATGTTAACTTGAAACTGAAAGCAGAAATAAAGTTAGATTCTACAAAATAAAGAAATACCACGCAATGCTATAACCTGAATGGGATGTGAGGGCTTTTGTTTGCCAGAGCGGATATCACGTCACCAAGTGCAGATAAAGATTTGTTGATATTTTGTGTTTCCTTGAGTCTATCTCCTTGAACTTCTGTCTTGGCTACTCGCTCACTTCCTGCTAGGTCTACCAGCCACAACTTGCTCTTTGTGCATTCTCCATTCAACAAATTCTTTCCCTTGACTGTCACGCAATGTATGCTGCATCAAGAATGAATTATACTCTAGCACTTGATAAAAATTAAGCATACCGGCTGCATAATGATATTGAAAATAGACTTGAAGCCCGAACAGACCAGTGAGATCGGCTACTGCGCTCATTAGCATTTGTTGGGCCAACAGCCCTTGCTTCACTCCCAGTTTGTAGAACTTCCCAGACCTCATTCATATTGTTCACACGGGCTTCAACTAGCCCAGGGATATGATGAAATCCTTCACCCGCATGTCTTATTTCCAGCCTGCAACATACAGCAAAGATATATTGCTAAAACATAAGTATAAACAAAACTATCCTTAAAAATACGGGCAATGCACAAATGGAACAGAAATAAGATCCAGAACTGCAATACCTTTTTCCAGACACTCCTGACTGAGAGCCTGAAGCAAGTAAATCTCGAATTTGTTCATTATAGACCTCTAGAACACTCACACGTAGATCAAATTGGAATAAGTTCTCTTTCTCCTTAATTAAGCGGAAGATCTGGTCAAGAGTCCTAAAATTTACTCCACGTGCTTCTTCCGTACCCTCCATTGTAAAAGTTTTACCAGTTCCAGTCTGACCATAAGCAAATATGCTTACATTGTACCCATCCAAAACTGATGTTGCAAATGGAGCAGTATCTTGGAAAACATCAGCTAAGAGACGTAAAGGACATATTGTTATTGACAATTGGAAGGGATGGGGATTATACTTAAAATTTTAGATGGACTACATCAATTTTTAATGTATGAGACCTTGGTCTGACTGGGGACTGAAAACAGCATCAAACTTGAAGGTCCTTCGAAGAAATCCGTTCGATAAAACAGTGAGTTCACCATCTTTTGCGGAATCAAAATCCATAACCACAGAAGCTCCTGCAACAACTTCTTCTGCATTTAGAGGCCTACATCGGCAGAACACCCTTATATTTCCTGAAAAGTAACCACTGTTGCTCAGTAAACTATCGGCAAACCAGTGGAATTTCAAAGTAAACATGCAGCTACCTTTCAACTCTAGAACCTTGTTATAAAGTTCCCTTCGTTCCTGGACCCCTTCAATGAATTGAGTTTTGAGTTCTTCATGCGAGCTCTGTTGCTGCTTCACTATCAGAAAATAAACAAGCAATTGAAACAGTAAAAGAGAAATGCAACTATTTTTGTATCAGGAAACCATTTTTAATGCATAGGAAATGTCAGATTAACATACTTGTGGACTCAATTGTAGCCATTATTCCAGGCATATCAGCAACGCATTTCTTGTATGCTAGTGTGTCTTCTAATAGCTTAACATGATCCATTTTCATGATCTGTAAAAGAAAGAACAATCAAACTAATGCAGTCATGTTAGTTGTTTATGAGAAAAAAATTTCAAAAAACAACAGCCTGATTACCTTCAATTTTCTTGTCAAGTCTCTCAATGATGAGAACCACTTGCTCTTTTCCTTCACTTGACCCTCAATAGCATATGCTAGAACAGAAAGTAAACATGGTCCATCATTTTCAGGATAATTCAAATGATTGTCTGAAGACAGAAGCAGAAGTTTTCATACCCAAAGATCCAACATGCATAGACTTGCGCATTAGCTCATTTTGAAGAGCCTTCAAGGACCTCATAGCCTCTTGGCATTCCTTATTCTTACTTAAATTCTCACTCCTGAGTTCTTCCATTGCCTTCTTCACCTCTGCCAGTTTTCTTCCCTGACATTCATACTCTCTTAGTAACTTCTCATAATCTCCTCCACCTTGGCACTCACCATTATCCTACCATTCAGCAGAATGTATATCCCTTATTCAAGAAAAAAGTTATCTGCTAAATCAGGTAGACCAAATGACTATACTACTAGGATAAGTAGTTATTACTGTTGTCGGCTTGCATTCTTTCGTTTGAGACGTCCACAGAAATTGAGTCCCTTCTTGAGGATCTGATTCTAGAAAATTGAAATTATGTCAATTCCTTTTCTTTTTTCTTTGGCTCCTAATCTTGAACTCAATCTTTAACAGGGAAACAAGAAGGAGAACTGAACTTACTGGTAAAATCAGTTGGTTGGGGATTGATATCAATAACGGGATGTGAATCTTCTTGGCATAATTTCTCTGACGGGGTAAGGAGCTCAAAAGAAGATTCGGGGGACAAGCTTTTGCTGAATGTTTGGCAAATTGTAGCAAACTTCACGGATGGGCTCTTACGAGTCTCTTGGATTTCAGGAGACCCATCAATGCCATTGTCTAGAGAGAGCTCAACAGAGCAATTGTTTAGACATAATAATTGAGAACCCGCATGGCTGTTGGCCACAATATCAGGTGAACCGGCACATAAAACCAGATCCGGAGACGTTAAAGAAAACCCCAGCATTGACCGACCTAGAATTGGATTCACAATTCAGTTCCAAAACCCCAAAACAAATTAGTGCTATGAAAAGGTTAAGTTTACCATCTAAGAATGGATCACTGAATTTGGGTACAATAGTTTCTTCTGAATATCGATCCTCTTTACAGGTCAGATTATCTACAATTGTACACACAGGAAGAGATTAAATGGAAAAAACAAAAAATATATATATATATATATATATATATCTAAATGAAGAGAAAAGAGTTGCGTACCGCAATCTGGGTTACAAGGAGAAGTAGAATCCGCCATGTATGGAGCTGAAAGTTGTAGAGTAGCTGATTGATTGCTAGGTTCAATGAACATAAATAAATCAGTGGAAATCTTGTGTTGTATTGTTTCGCTAAAAAAGCTTGTAGGTCATGCATTCATGAAAGCTTCAATTTGTGGTCACTCACAACACTCGGAGGTAAGGGAAGGTGAGTTACGCAAAGAAAGGAAAAGAAGAATGATAATTTGATAGATTAGAGTCAGATTGTTTAATTTGTTTTTGTTTCAAAAAGCATTCTATTACTGAACACGACCGTTGCTTTGGAACTTTTGAAATTTGAATTGTGCTAAGCGGGCTGCCACAAGAAATTGTTTCTTAACCCGGTCTCGTCTACCATATGCGGACCCAAAGCCGAATTTACTCGCTATTATTCCCAGTGAATCGAGTATGATGGTTATAGTTTTTTTTTTCTTTTGAATAACATTTTAAACATTTTTTTGTTGGAATTGAATAAGAATTGTATTGAATATAGCTAAGCTAATACAAATATACAAAAGTAGAAAAGAGACTGGTATTATTCTCCGCGAATCAAGAGTAAGAATCAAAATGCAAGATTTACAATAATAGAATAAGGGTGTGCTTGTTTGGGATATGAGAAAAGGGCTACGAGTATGGAATAAAAATTGATGTTTGATATGAACTTATTATTGAAGACCTAAGAGTTTAATTTCTTAATTTTGGATAATTTTCTATCCCTCTCATAATCCAGAGAAATGGGAGGAGAAGAATGAGAGTGATTGCTATGTTTTTAATTTTTTATATATAGAGAATAAATAAAAAGTATAATTATAAGCTAAATAACTTCATAGGTAAAGCTTTAATTTTAATAATCAAATTTACGGTGAAATCAATTAAATAATTAATTACACTATAATTAATTAGAATATTGTAATTAATTAATTAATTAAAACATAATTATTCATTAATTAAAATATTATAATTAATTAATTAATTACAATATAATTAATTAAAATATTATTATTATTAT
>JANITW010000004.1:42008080-42018997 GCA_027564335.1 Erythroxylum williamsii | reverse complement strand
TAATTCAAACATTAGGCTAGTCTTAGGATCAATTCTGCACTGGTTCCTTGAGAGTCGACCCGAGGTTGCATCCTGTATTGCAGTCCTTGGTACAAATTTATTTGACCGGTTTCTAAGGATCAATCTTAGGATTGAACGATAAGCCACGATCAGCGGGCGCACCTCATCATTGAGGGCCCAACTAGTTCTCCATCTACAGGTAAAACCCCAACTGCCCCAGGCTCTTACAAGAGGGGCTAGCATGAAATTGAACATGGGACCTAACCAAAGTCAAGCCCCGCTCTCAACCATCGAGTCACACCTCTTGAGGGCCATACAATTCTTAGATATTAATGGAAAAGATGAACGGCTAACATCTCGACCCTGATTCGAAGGTGAAATCGACATCCAAGTCACGGTTAAGATTATATCATCTTGTTAATGTTGAATCTTTCTTTTTAGATTATTACCATTATTTTGTGTTGACTGAATCGGGTTTGTAAAGATGATCTTGATACATTGTTTGGATTATTCTATGTATCATATTTGAAAAAGGCGCACATGGAGCAGGATAGAACTTCTTCTACACTGCCTGAGTTCATAACCCTTGTTGAACGTGTCCTTGTGCCAATATTGGAAAGGCGTATAGCAAAGAGAAGTAATCGTGCAGTGACTCAGTTATTAGTTCAATGGTCAGACGGTGGAAAAGTTAATGCAACATGAGAGTATCTTTTCAACCTTCAGAAGCAATTTCCAAAGATCAATTTGGTGGACAAAAATGTTAAAGGAGGGAGGAACTGTTGCAGAAACAAGTAGTGATGACACTGAATGATAAATGACGGAAAGACTCAGCAGACATTAGTAACTAAGGCAAAGCACTGCATTTCAATAAGCATTCAGGATTGTAATGTTGGATGAGAGTATACTGAATAGTTGTTTGCCTGTATTTAAGCCAACTTATAATGGCTATACTCTATACGAATGTTTTCTCCTCTCTCTCCATATCGAATGGATTCTATGTCTCTCTCTTGATGTTCTTCCCATTTCTCTTCTAACAAAATTGTTACGGAATAAACGCAATATTTGTTATCTACTCTTAATTTACAACATTGTTTCATTAGAAACAAAAAACAAAAAGCAATAGCTAACCCTTTAGGTCCATCTAAATCATCAAAGATCTTCTACGCCATGAATTTATGTCCAAAATAAGTTTTTCCTTAAAATTGACAGTCCGGAATGCCAATCCTGCTTTTTTCCTTCCAACAATCAGACTTCAGGTGAGTGGAAATTGAACCTCTAAATCTGTTATGTTTCACATGGAAGCCAAGCGCAAGAGCATCCTAATCTAAATGTCTTCCAACCATTCCTTAATTTACAAGAAAATAATTAAATAAACAAAATATCTTAAAGTCAAAAACGGGTAAGAATTTGGGTTTGCAAAATTTTTAAATTTGTTCGTTGTCTTACCTTGCCGTTTCTGGTACATAGTATAAAAAGAAAACAGGGCAGAAAATATTGCTAACAAAAATAAGTCCAGTAAAAGGCATTCGATGAAAGTCAAGACAGTAATTCTCCTAAAACATAATCCACCAATCAACATTTTCCATGCCCATCCTTGTATACAACTTAGTTGTGGTTCCTTTCTAGGTCACAAAAGAACTTTTCATATGTTTAGAATGATTTCCATCATATCCAGCAGCCTTTCTGCATTCATCCACGCTCTATTCATTCTGCATTATGAATACAACGAAATATATTCATCTAATTCGCTCTTGCTGAAATCGGCCAACTGATGGCTAGCAGTCTCTTCAGTAAACTAAAATATATCACCATAAGTAATGGCTGCAAAATGAAAACTAAAGATTTCAGTTATTGGCAGACTGATTAATGTTAGGAAATATAGTTTCTAATATTCAAAGAAAATCATATATAGAACTGCAGCTGCACTTTTCTTCACCTTCTTAATGAAAATGTTTCCTTCAAAACACAAAAAACTGGGTAACTGATAATTCTGTAAGAACCAGGAATTGCAATGGGTCTGACTGGGCCAGGCTAGTGAGACCCAAATCCAGCCTGAAACCCGATCAGGCCTTACTCATATTGTCCGAACCCAACTCCAGTCACAACCCACTCAAAATCAAACCTCAGCTTGATTCTAACCCAACCTGATCCAACCCATTAACTCTTCATCATGAATGTTTTTCTTGAGACTTTATTCTTGTACTTTTTCCTTAATGCCTAATATATCTTCATCCAAAATTACTACCAAATCATATAAAGTTTCAGATAAAAGACGTTTTAATAGCGAGGAGATTGAAAGACTAAGGAATTTATTGGGATCTCTCGAAATGATCTTTGGAAGCAGTTCTTTGGCTCTCTCAGGTAAACCTTTATTTTCTTTTTGCTTGAATGCCTCAAACAAGTACATGATAATGCTTGGAGAATTGCCAAACAATGTGACTTACTCCTCATATTTATTTTATACTGATACCTCAAGCCCTAATAATAGGAAGATTGTAGTAGACAATGGTTCGTTAGCTATTGTTGCAGAAGTGGATGTATGTATTACACCTTTTCTCTGTCTAAAACACATTCTTCATGTGTCAAAATTATTAGTTAGCCTTGTTTCTATTCAAATGCTTACATATGACATTAAATGTTATGCAAGCTTTTTTTCTTCTTATAGTGACCTTTAGAACCAAGCTCGAGTAAGAGGATTGGACTTGCTAAGAAAGGAACAAACTCTAACGTCTTGAATCTTCTGAAAAAAATCGTTAGTAATTTGTCCATGTCAGTTCTTAGCAATTCAAATACAGATGTCATTTGGCTTTACCATTTACGCCTTGGTCACCTATCTTTTAAAGTTTCAAATGTCATGTTTCCACATTTGTTCGGAGGATTAGATATCTTAGTTTTACAGTGAAATTTATTAATTGACAAAACATACTCACTTATCCTTTCCTAATAGTATTAAAAGAAGTCCTCATCCTTCTCATTTGATTCAAAGTGACATCTAGGTCCCTCTACTATTCCTAATATTTTTGGTTCCTAATATCTTGTTGGTTTGTCTCTTTGGTTGATGATTGTACATAGCTTTGCTTACTCAAACAAAGTTCTGATTTTATATATTCCTAATTTTCATTTTATGATTCAAACCCAATATGGGGATAAAATTAAAAGCGTTAGGTCAAACAAGGCTAGAGATTAATCTTTTGTCACCCTACTTTCCAAAGTAGAAAATTATTCATAACTTATCATATATTGATACACCTCAACAAAATGAGGTAAGTGAGGAAAAATGGACATTTACCCAATGTGACTGGTCTCTATCTTTCAATAGAATGTTCCTCGATCCTATTGGGAGGAGGCAGTTCTAAATGCCACACATATGATACTTAACTCACGTGTGTTAAACAATAGAAGTGCGACAGAAACTCTTAGTACCTATTATTCCAACTTTAGAACTTCAGATGGGTTTACTATTTGGCTATTTGGTTGCAGTGACCTTGTGCATTTTTATAGAAAACACAATGGGAAGTTAGATTCCCGTGCCATCAAATTTGTCTTTCTAGGTTGCTGGCCTACACAAAAGGGGTACAAGTACTATAAACCTTCATCTTGAAGTTCTATACCTCGACTAATTGTCACTTCCATTGAAAACAAACCATATTCTACCAAGTCTGTATTTTGTATCATTTGACCTCCTTGTCTATGTCCCAAACACATCTTCTGTCAGTCTTAGAAAATACAGAAATCTTTCCTATGTCAATTCATGTTACTAAAAAATTTTCAACACGTTCACATCTGTATTCCAAAAGAACAACTGTTGTAGGCTTGAAACAAGTCTAAAAAACCATCCTCTTTACATAAAAAAAAAAACAGTTGAAACACCCACTTATGATCTTTATATTGCCGTTAAGAAAGGTACTAGAGAGAGCACAATGAGACCACCATAGACTTGTCACTGGCCTATAAAAATTTTATTGCGAGTCTTTGACTACCATTCATATTCCCAATATTGTTTCTAAATATTGTCGAGAAGGAAATGGAAGAATGCTAGGAGAGAGGAAATGGATGCATTAGAGAAGAATAGGATATGGAGATTGTTGATAAACCAAATGGGAAAAACATAATTGACCAAAAATAGATCTTCACACTGAAATATAAACTTGATGGTTACTAGAGAGATATAAAGAATAGTGACTAATGTGTACCCTCAAACTTATAGGATTGATTAATAGAAGACATTTGTCCTAGTGGCAAAATTGAATCCTATGAGGAGTTTATTATCCTTGCTAGCTCACTTTGACTAGCAAAATTGAACATTATATCAAACTTTCAATAAAACATGAAATATAAAGTTTGTAGGTTTCAAAAGGCCTAATATGGATTGAAACAATCTCTTAGCATGGTTTGGTAGATTTGCTAAAGTTATGTAAGGGTTGAGATGTAAACAAAGTTGAGGTGATCACACTCTCTTCATCAAGCACACAGTTGCAAAGGAAATAATTGCACTTCAAGTGCATGTTGATGACATTATTGTAAATGAAAATGATGAAAAAGAAAAAGGGGAATTAAAGCAACAATTGATCAAGGAATTAGAAATAAAGGAGCTTGGAAAATTGAACTACATCCTTGGTATTGAGATGTCAAAGTGCTCACCAGGAATTTTCATGTTTCAATAGAAGTATGTAATTGATCTCTTGAAGGTAGAGCAATTGTTCAAGGTTTGTGCAAGTTGTTATGGTTGAAAATTATTCTAAATGACTTAAAAATTAAGTAGGAAGGTCCTATGAAGCTCTACTATGACAACAAATCAGCCATCAATATTACTCAGAATCCTATTTAACATGATAAGACAAAACGCATTGAGATTGATAGACATTTCATCAAGGAGAAATTAGAGGAAGGGCTTATAAGCATATGTCCCATCGAGAAGCCAATTAGTTGATGTTCTAACAAAGGGGTTGAACGGTTTAAGTTTTCATGATATATTTCGAGAATGGAAGACATATATTCATCAACTTGAGGGGGAGTCTCAAGTTGTACACTAGCATTTAGCTGTTTACTCTTTCAAGAAAGTCAATTTCTTAATATCCCAAGAATTGTGAGATCCTAAGAGACTATTCTCCTTTCCTGAGAGAGTGTGGAATCCTAGGAGAATATTGTTGCTTTCCTAGATAAGTGTCAAATCCTAGAAAACTTTTTCTTTTCATAGGACAGCTTGGAATCCTACGAGATTAAATCCTGTTCTTAGAGATTGCTTCCTATTTTTCTTCCTAAACTAAGGTATATATATAATCGTGTAATTCAAAATCATATGTACACAGAAAAATCAGTTTCCCTTCTATTAAGAAACACAAACTTATGGTACTAATGTAAGTTAAACCATTTGGATAAACAGCACTAACTGGAAAGTAGAGTAAAGCAACAAAGAGTAGCTAAAAAACTAGTTTAAAGCAATGCAGCAAAAAATGTAAAACAAGCAATACAAGCAGCAAAAGCAGAAGCTAAAGCTTGAAAGCTATCAAATCGAAAACAATTTAATCAAGGGCCTTTACTTGGAACTGGATTAACCTGTACAGGAAGCATAATGGGAATCTATAGCAGCTGCAAAAACTATGGCTGATTCAGTTGTGGAAGGCCTCACAACTTTTCGGAAGTATTTTCAAAAATAGAAAAAGCAGAACTCCATTCAATAAGCTGTTACCTATTTCGAACATCGGATATAAATGTTTTTCAGTTTCCAAAATCAATGTCAGGTCTAAGAAACACTCAAATTATGGTTTTCATGCTTCCTTATGAGACAATCTTATGAAATGATAATCTCAGAACACTAAAAAATATGGACTCATTAATTAATGCCTTTCCAATATTTAATAATAAAACTTAAAAGGAACAGCTCCTTGTGGACACCAGAGATGCCCACCTGGCTCACTAAGTTTTTGACCTTTATAAACTACTCCAAGAACATTTATATAACAAGTAAAACCACATAACTAATTAAAAGGAATAAACTAGTAAAACATAGGTTTCTATTAGTTCTTTAATGAAATAACTAATACATCTCAGATAAAACAAGACATGTACCATACCTCTGTATCTTAAAAATGGAAATATATCAGAAAATAGATATTGTAGGTGATTTACAGTTTTCCCAATGTTCCAATAGTGTGAATGCAAATTCCAAATATTAACATTGATCAGCTGAGGGATCCCCTAACATAACTCTTAGCCATTTTTCACGAGTTCTTTCCTTCTAATTACTTTCTAAAGTTTTGAAAAGTTTTAAAGATTATAGTATATTTTCCCATTTTCTAATCTACAGAATCAAAAGAAATAAAAATAGTTTCTTCATAACGTGACTCATTCCAGTAATTGCTTCATCAACCATCTGAGAATCCACATTCCCGTCCTAACACTGAGCCCGATAAAGAAAAGCAAAATGAAACAGAGGCTATTTCAATCAAATCCACAACTTAAGGTCTTCTAAGAATATCAATAGCATCATCATGTGGAATTCACATTTTAGACATACTACTCACTACACTGGTTCGTGCTCCAGAATCTAATGCAAAAGGAGGAGCATCGGATACAATTTGCTGAGAGCGACAAACTTGCACACTGAACAAATATACTAAATTCTAGCAAACCAACAAACCCTTGAAAATCTGATAAAAGCCAACATCATTTAAAACATAAGTGCAGAAATACTCAATTGACATCAAGAAGAACAAAACACAAAACTAACAATTAAATTGATCTCTTACTGCAAACAATAATGCATATCTTTCACAGAAATCCTTACCTCAAGACTTCTAGCCAAATTCCTCCTGATGCAAATCAATCATTTGAAGTTGATGGTGCATTCAATGGTATGGATTCAACAAGTTGTGATTCCTTGGAATTAGCCCGAGAGGCTTCCCTCTTCAATTTGTGATTATTATATGCAACCACACCCGCAATAGCTGTGATAAAACATTGTAGAGTAATAAGAATCTGTAACATGAACATGTTTAGACTCTCTTCAGCTTCTAAAGAGCTTAAACTCCATATTTAAACAAAATAACTCTCCCAATAGTAAAGTATCTTCTCTTCAAGATTACCAGTCAATTAAGACACCTTGAAAGAGACTTAAACAGTATAATATAAAGAAAACAAGAACATCCACAGAAGGATACAGCACCATGGAACTATTTCCAACCTCCAATTGAAGTACAACATTAAGCAACAAATAAAAACAATTAATCCATACATCAGAAATGAGTGCATTTGCTTGCAGTAAAGTGAATAACAATTGAGTAATACAGAAGACAAGCATGAAGAAACATTTAGGACTAGGATCCCAGAAATAGGGAGACATTTCTTGCAATCTTTTTATGTGGTAATGTCATAATTATTTTCTTTCCTGCACAATGTTTCTCTGAGTTTTATTACACCAGCAGACCAAAGGAATAGAACTTCTTTCAGATATCTAGACCTTAGAGGAGATAGCGGGTTCCAATAACAGTAGATATAGTAAAAGCATTTGATCTTTCAATACTTGCCAATGCCATAGCCAAACAGGTTTATGATTGTAAGCTTCGTATCTGCAAATAGAAGAGCAGACAGCAAGACAACCACCCAATCCTTGACAACACCAGCCACACGAATGGTTAAAGCACTTGTGTGCGAGATTACAAGGAAAACTGATAGGTTGAGTGCAAAAGTACACAGGGAGTTGAGGGTCAACACAAGTGGCTGCAAATTCCATGTCCCATGAGCTTCAATTCTTGGTTTCTCAAGAAAGATCCAAGGAATAAATAAGCAAAGAGCGCTGCTAGGAAACATAAAGTCAGTTCAATGCGCTCGTACTTCAATGGATTTTGACAAAAACGGAGTAATTGAGCAAAGAAAGATGAACATGGTACATGCCTGCAGGGACTGACATAATACATTACTGATATAGGGTTGAGCTTCAGGCCCTTCCTTTTGACAAGAATCTCCATGAATATAAGTCTCAATGCTTCCCCAATAACTCCACCCATCTGGTAAACAACTCCAATCCAGCTGATATTTATTTCCCCATAAGAAGCAACCAGAACACCAAAACTTATCAGCGACATAATCGAAAGCATTCTACCGCTCATCACCTCAAGTCCAGCAGCTACTCCAAGAACAAAAACGGCTACCGGCACTGCAATCTCGTTGAAGAAACCAATTCAGACCAGCAATGCCACATGAAAAAAAAGATGTAATGGAATTCTAGTACCAGATAAGTAAGGCTGTTAAAAACAATAAATATGTAGGGACCCAAAAACTTTGAATAGCATAAATAAGAGGATCAACAAGAAAAAATAGTGGATACTTACTGATAGCCTTCAGCATTTGTGCAAAGGCCACAGAGATATAAAGGTAGGCAGTGTTCCCTAGCCAAAGAGTCATAGCAAACATTGCGCCAATAGGAATAACTGAGGTTGCATATCTATATATATTTTTGTATATCAATCAGAATAAGCCGAAGCATGCATTGTTCAATAGAGAATATTCACTTACATTTCTAAAGTCATTCCTTCCTCAACCTTCATAACCTTCAGATATACATAACTAAGAGTAAGAGTTATGCAAGAAAATTATTCATGACAATATTGCCCAAAAAGGACACAACAAATTAATACCTTAAAAACTTTGGTGAGCATAAAACACAAAACAGAGGAGAAGACCATGTGAAGTAGAGTCAATCCAAGAGGATAAGGAAAGTTAAATTCTTTGGATGACAAAACCCACTGCAAGTTAACCATTAAGCAGAAAAAAAAATTATGTTAGTACATACAGTCAGAGAACAATCGACAAGTAGGATAACTAATGCTTGCAACAATCTTGTCCAGTTGAAACCTGCACACCAAGGGAATTACCAGCAGAAAACACTGTTTATAAGATCAGAGGCAAAGTTGAATGCATTTGTAAGAATACACAAATCAAAAGTTGGGTAACAATGAGCACTCATACAACTTGCACAAAGATTCAAACAGAGCAACAAAAACATTTCAATGATAAAACTGTCATATAAATAAAGGATGTAAGTCACTTACTTTAGATGCATGATTAGTAATTTTATCTTTTCATTCAGAGTGTCTAAACTCTATATATAACCTATGTAACTTTTGTATGCTTAGTTTTTCAAAGAACTGACAACTGACTACTTTGCTTCTCCTGTTTGTTTTGAAGGCTAATTTCTATGCACTTTCTCATTCTCCTCTTCCTTTCCCTCCATTTCACACAAATTTCGGCTAGTTCGTTATTCTTCTTCTACTCTGCTAAATTAGAATGGGATCCGCTTTCTGAATAAACAAAAACTGGGGCATCCAAAAATTGATTCCACATTGTCTAGGTTCATTTTAAAAAGATATTTACATTGCAGGAGGTTCTAAAGAACTTAAACTAAAATATGATATCCTTAATATTGGCTTTATGATAATGCAAGGAGGAAAAACTTGCAAGCTCTTACTAGCAACAAGCATTATCTGATTAACTATCTGATTCTAGAACTCAAATTTGGACAGCTTTGTTCAATTATTGCATTCTCATGATTTCACCACCGCATTAAAAGATTATCCTTAATAAAAAGGAAAAAGAGAAAGAGGAGCATATAGCATGGAATTGAGAAACCACGAATAAATGTCATAACTTTGAATAAGTCTATTTTGAGAATATCGGCTTATCCTTGGAAGTGTTCAACTCAATAAGGACCATCTCTTTCTTGACCTATATTAAGAAGACTAAACAGAAAAGCAATGACAGATATCCACCAGAATCTAATTGTTAATAATTGCCCATTGACCGAATCTTCTTAGTATACTAGCCAGATTATGATGTTAGAAAACTTGATTAACTTACATTCCCCTACAATCAAATGGCACTAGCTTCATTGATGTAAAAAAATTTCTTTTTTCAGATTTGTCATTTGCGTCGTGTCAGTTAAGCGTCAAACTAAGGCTTGAGCTTTAAACACACAACCCACAGAAAAATGTTAAACGCAATCGAAAGTTCATTTCAGTTGTAAAACCGGGATGTTATCCGTGAGACAAAAATCCAGCTTTTTGGGCATTTTCCTCCAAGCAAGTGAAATGAAGTTGAAATCCAAAATCAAAAGAGAAGAAAAGGGTCTTAATAAAAATAAAACAAAAAGAAAATGAAAAATGTTTTCAATCTCCAATGGTTTATCGTTTAAAATCACAGTATACAGTCACAGTCACAGATAGATGCGGAAACTATGGTGCTTTCAAATCTTAATGTCATGTACCAAACAGTGGAATGAAATTTCGGAGTCAACTCCAAAGCAGATTGGGTTCTTTTTAAATAGACAGAGCACCAGCAAGAGCAACAAATCAACTAAACAGTCAATAAGAAGAGGAAAGAACAAAGAAAGAAAGTGTTGACCTTGTTAAAGAAGATCTGCCCACTAGAGAGAGCGATATAGAGGAGAATGTAAGCGTATGTTATCACTTCTTCTTTCCTTGCAGCTCCTCTCACGCTGTCCGCCATTGCGACAAATGCAAATATGCCTTCTTGTGCTTTTTCTCTCTCCCTTTCACGATTTCCCTTCCAGTAGTAAGGCTCTTCTCTCCCTGGCCCTCATGACTCAGAATCGTTACTAGTTTCCTTTGCAAACGTAAGGTCACCAAATTCAGTTTGTTTATTTTTTGTTTTTTTTAATTAAAAATATATTTTACTGAAATTTGTAATATAAAAATTTAAAAAAAAATTGTTTGGTTGAGATTTTTAATAAACTTATTATTATTATTATTATTATTATTATTATATTGTTATAATAATATTATTATTAATTATTAGTAATTATTGTTATAAATTTTTTACTTACTATTTTTATTATTAGTATTAAACTCATTATTATTATTATTATTATTATTAAGTTATTCTTATTAATTTTATTTTTAT
>JANITW010000004.1:41880208-41909248 GCA_027564335.1 Erythroxylum williamsii | reverse complement strand
TATGACTTATGGGCCTTGAAGTGTGATCAAGCCCATTGCCAACATCAAATGAGCCTACAGGGTCGCACACAAAGAGTTATGTGATCTGGGCTTATTCTCTTGGGCCTAATTTATTAGGTATTGAATAAATATATTTAGATATATTTATTGGGCTAGATTGAATTAAGTTGTCGGGCTTTTATTATATAAGATATAATGGGCCGAAACTTATTAGGGCCTCAATGGGATTAGGGTTTCTCTATAAATAGAGAAGCTTAGGTCTCATTAGGGTTAGACACTATTGTCAGGAAACCCTAGCCACCATCCAAGAGGAAAATCGTGCGGCGTTCTGGAAAAGAGTTTCAGGACGTGCTAGCACACCACAGCCGCAGCCCGTGTGGATACCGGTAGAGGGCATTTGCGTTTGCAGTGTCTTGGAATCCGAAAAAGAAGCAACCTATCCACGAAAATAAAGTATTTTCATACATCGTTGGTATTTTCGATTATACATCATGTTGTTGTATGGTCTTTTTCCACAGTGTATTGTGAATACTTGGACCGTACGCGATCCAACAGATTTTAATAGCCTTTACCTCATTTACTTTTTGGACTTAATTTAGTGAAGACATTGAGTTTATCAATCTTTAGACTTGCATGCTTGTTATATATCACCATTGTAACAATTGTATTTAAGATAATAACATCATATCTAAATTAAAAACAAAGAAAATATTAAAGCAATAAAAAAATAAATCCTATACCTAAGCCATATAACTATCGGAGGTATTACGAATAGTATTCTACTCAATATCATGAGGTGGTTCTCATCATTTAGAAGAAAAAATTTAAGACATATGATCCCACACTATTGGAGTTAAACACAAAATAACTAATCTTAACAATCCATAGTGGATAATATACTTTATTAATATAGGAGTTTTCCCTTTTAACATCAAAGTATTGTGACTAGATACTATCTAAGCTCTATGATATTAGCCTTAATTTGAACCATTTGGTGTCACAAGTTATAGCTGTAATAAGTCTATTATCTTTTTTTTTGTTCAGAGCTCTCGTTGGTTGATTTAAATTTTTTATGAATTCTGCTCCAATCCTTATCACACTTACCCTTCTCAATCAAATTAGTAACCTACAATTAGAGGCAAGTTTTTCTATCCTTAAATCTATGCAAGCTAGATCCATATCTATAATGAAAGATTATGATATGTAGATATGACAAATCTACAATAGTAAAAAATTTAAGAAAAACTATCATTTTTTAATCCAAAACTCTAGCCTCCAATAATAAATCTTTGACACTGTCCCTATGTGAGAGATATACTTGCTTTGCTTAAGTATGACTTGTACTCTTGCAGATAACATGCCACTAAAATTATCTTTATCATTAAATATGAGATTGGTTTCTCTCTACATATGTTTGAAACTCTACTCACAACCTTCTTCCAAAAAAAAACTTCCTCTTCCAATCATTCTTTCTATTGTAAGGCTTTTTTACTTTTATTCTTATACAATTTTTGGTTATAGCACCCATAAAACTTCCTTACAGACCTAAACTAATGCATTAATATGAGCAAGTCCATGTTTGGTTCTATGTTTTTGAAATGATAAACTAGTAAGAACCCTGATATGAAACACCAAGAATAAGGATGTAGTTTCCCCATTAATAATGTGAAACAACTATTAAAATATGCATGCTAGTAGGCATGTGTTCTTTAGTGCTTATAGACATATGGATGTTATACTTTATTAGTATGTCATTTAGGTTCAGCCTAAGCCTGAACTCAATTTTTTAGCCTTGAAGTTTTAATAAAAAAGGGACAAACGTATAAGTAATTGTCCATTCACCACTAGTGCCAACCTTTTTAATATTTGTAACCATAATTCTATACCTTACTAACCCAGACTCAATGCTAAATTCACTCTTAGACCTAGTGCTATAACCATTCACACTCAACAAGCTACAATATGTAAATATTATCTTAAAAGAAATAAACTAGGAGCGCCTTACTAAATAAAGATGAAATGCTTGTACTGAAAAATAACTAATTGAAATTAGTTTCTTAGACTCTTATATTTTTATAAAAGGGAAAAAAGAGACACAAAAATAAAGGGCGATAGCTATTTATGTAAATGGATATACAACAGATATTCCTCAGTGCGCCAGCCTATGGTCCTCTATGATAACTTGAAGATGAAAAACAACTAGATGCACTGTCTAAAGGGAAAAGACACAAGGTCTAAAGCACATCGTGTCTCAACCTATGTACCAATATTTAAAAGATACAATAAGTTAAATAGCTTACGAATGGGCTTGTTAGAGCCTATTTCCCTATATAGAAAAAAGTGAAAGACATAAGGTATAAGATATGACCATGTCCTATTCTATGTCTGCGATAAACAAAATATATAAAATGGTAGCAAAAATTCTAATTTGAGTATTTATTACACTTTTAGTTTATTTTGAACTTAATGGTTTGCCACTAGCAGGTAGAAAATCAATGTTTTAAAATTTGGACTGGGCATCAGACAGACCAAAGAAAAGGCATAAGGTTTAAAGGTTCAACTAATATTAAACAATTATAAAACTAGTTTATAATAAATAAGAAGTAAAAATTATAACAATACGTAAAATTAAATATTTTACTAAAATAAAAATACATTTGTGTCTGTTATCATAAAATGAACAAATCATAAATCAAATCTAATAATTTAGAATAAATTTGAATCTAATTTAAAACTTAAAATAACAATAAAAATCAAATTATATTTCTAAAAGAGATTGTGTCTCATCAATCAAAAGTTTCAAATTCTTTAACGCTACTTAAAGACTTGTAAAACATGCTTTTATCCAAATGATTTGCATCAATTTCTTCTACTGCATTCAAATAAATTAAAATTAGTAATGTATGAAAATATTCTCACTTGTAAATTTATAAATGATCAAAATAAGATATAAATTGACCATCAGTAGATATTCTTAATTCCTTCATTATGACACATCCTACTTGTTGCAACGTCAATCGTCATCAAGATTGGTGTGTTGCCACTTTTAAACAATCACAATGCTTACTTACTTTCCTGAGATATCAAATGAAATAAAAATCATATATACCTTAAGCGCAAAAAAGAAACTCCATAACAAAATGCAAAATTTCACCATTAAAATCAATGATTAATTGAATCATAAAATTACATGTTACAAGCAAGGGGATAAATAAGGTATAAAAGAAATATAAACATCAGTACATAAAAACAAAGGCAAGTGGATAAGGGTTCAACCATTTTAGTCGGTCTTCAAAGCAAGTACATTTAGCCTAAAATTCTATAATAGAAGGTCTACTGATTCTCTTTATATAACAAACCAATTAAATATTTGATTTATCACAATTATCTCAAATTTGATGCCATGAATGTGCATTCAAATGGATAATTGACTATCAAAGAACACAAAAAAACACCTGTTGTGGTCTATCACCACGAATACTTATAGTTGGGAACCCATTGTCATAAAGCCAACGTTCAAGTGAATTAACACCCTTATTTGTCTCCATAAAAAATAATGTCAAAGTTTGCCAAAAAGTAAATCAAATCTCAATCATCATGGAACTATATAAATGTAATCACGGGCCAAAACAGTTTTATATGAATTCAATCGCAAAAGTCTCTTGAGAGAAGAGGGAGGGAAAGATAGAGAGCAAAAACTATCTTTTCCTCAAACTTACCTTATCATGAACACCATTTGCCCTTTGTGCATGAAGAAGGTCCATAAGATGACTTCTTTAGTCTGAATCATAGACAAATTCAACTCTTTGGAAAATCAAATCAGTATTGGGGCCCACTCGCCGAACAATAAAAAATATATAGTTATACACAAAATCTAAAGCTAGTCTTATGTAGACCAAACACTTGAGCAAATAAGAGGCATTAACATCAAACAATGAGATAATTATTGGGAGAAAGCTAAAATGTTTTCCTAATGCATGATATAGATCTCATACTAAATTCTATCTAAGGTAACTTGTGAATGTAGATAAGAAAATATAACCTAAAATTTGGAAATAGAAAACTGAAGGCATGTAGATATAAAACTCTATGCATGTAGCAATTTCACACAATACAGTACTAATTAATTATTTCTAACTTGAAAGCAAATAAGGGACCTTACATGATAAAAGAAATAGTATCATCTACTATCCATCTCCTTTAAGTTGCTTAGAAGGGATGTAGGCTTAATAAGTTGAGGCAAATAATGAACATTTTAAGTAAAAGATATATCATGCTAGGATTTAACTATTAGATGAAAGCACTTGATTCCTAAGGATTAGCAAAGGTAATTGGTAGTTGTACAACAAACTTATGTTCTAATTCTCATATCAAACTTGAAAACAATGTTAACCTGCTTACAGATCATAAATTGAGTGTACTTTTAGAATAACTACACAAGAACCTATGGTAGATCTTCATTTATATCAGTCCAGTTTAACCTTGTAATAATAAAGAGAAAATGAACAATAAATGTTAATTGTTTCACAAAAAGAGATATGATATATTAAAATCCTTCAACTAACTCTAAACATTTTGGATTAGACAAAATGAAAAAACTAATTTTAGCACAATATTAATTGATAATTTAATAGCTCTAAAAGGATGAATCAAATAACTATCTCAAATGTATTTCCACATAAAGTTTCACCATAATTTGCATAATAACAAGTTCGGTCATTTTAACCTCTAGCAATATAAACATGGAAGATGTAGTAAATTTCACAGATAACCACATAAAAAGATAAGAAAACTAGATCGGTGGACGTTTTATGAGATATAAAAATATTAAACAACTCATCAGAGCTCCCACTTGCAAAAAGACAAAATGAAGGCATAAAAGTAAAATTCAAGAAAGCTAAGAAAATAATAGAAAACCTTTTGATTAATCGATGCTCCTTCGTAAGCAACAACCACCTTAACATTAGTTTGATTTGAGAACTTTTTTGCTGCCTTATATATCTTTACTTAAAAGCACATATGATAGATTCTATAAATTTTTTTCAAACTCTTCCAAGTCTAAAATCTATTTGCTAATTTGTTTTTCTTTTTTTGTGTGAAAAATGATGAAGTTCTTTTAAGAGGTTCCATGGAGTTATACCTATCATGTTGCAGGGGAAAGGTACGAACATCTCTTAAATGAAAAAACAAACTAGAGCTCTATCAAGAAAGGAAAACAAGAAGTGAAAAATATGTGGAAGAACCAAACCTCTCAAAGATTCTGGCTTTGTAATTCCTGTAATTTAACTAAAAAACAAAATGAGGAGAAATGGAGAATTGAGATTCCCAGAAAGAAAAACTGAAATTTCTAGAAGAGAAAGATCCAGGGTCTTAGCATTTTACAGGGATTTGAGGCTTGAATAAGGTTGACACATTCGAGCTTACTTGTACTCTTTCATTGGGCCTAAACTTCCTCTTATGGTTACACAGGTCTTTAAGGTATTTAACATAAGCAGGAACCTGTTTCACAAGATCAAACAAAGGACGTTGATTTCCACTTTACTAAACAAATCAATGATATCTTTTTCATGTTTAATGTCAGTCATTCGCTTGCTCATCAAATATGAATTAGGAAAAGGAAGGTCTTAAAGATTTACCCCCTTACCTTGGGCTTCTTTGGCTCTATGCTTGCTTGATTCCACATGCTCACTTGTTGTTGCTTGTTCCTTGTAGATCTCTAAAGTAGCTCCCTCGCTCCTTGATTCAGACTTCCTTTTAGTTAAAAGTGATTTTTCTTTAGATCTTTTGGGTTTCTTGATTTTGTTCTTTGTTAAAGGCAATTCCCCACTTTCAATCTCCTCTTCACATTCTTCTTCATCTTGATGTTTGAACCTCACTTTTTTACTACTTCGAAGAGCTATTGCATTTAAACTTTTAGGGTTCATTACGGTGTTTGAAGGAACGGTTCCACTGCTTCTTGCTTGGTTTTCACTCATGTTGTTGGACAATTGAGTGACATAAGAGTTAATATTTTTAGCTTTCGTCTTCCATTGCTCCCTTCTCTTTTCCAAAACATTGAACCGAGCAGCATTCTTTGAAGAACCTTGCTGAATCAAAGAAGCTATGGCATTAAACTGGTTGTTGTTAGAATTCTGTTCTTCCTTCATCAAAGTCATAATATTGTGTAGCAGTTGGTTGGTGTCCTCCTTGGGTGGGACGGTCAGGATTTGTTGTTGGCTGGGGAACTAGTTGGTTAAAGTACCAGCTCCTCCCCTTGTTGAAATCTGTTTGGAGCCTGTCCCTGTTCATTCCTCCAACTAAACCTAGGGTTGGCCTTCTATCCCTCGTTATAAGGGTTAGAGTAGGGGTACCATTTCTAGTTTGATTGTCTTGGATACACTGCAGACACTTCTTCATACCGACTGGGGCAAACACTGGATATGTGCATCACTGACCCACAAGTATCACAACTGGGTGCTGTGAGATCCATAGAAGATGTCGAGCGATGCATATTCATAATCTTCAGCTCTACAGTGATGAAGGATAATTGTGAAGTCACTCTACTCTCCAAAGAGTCAATTTTTGACTCCAAACTCTCCATTCTTTTGGATTGGGCTATTGTGGCACCTAACTCATGCACTCCTGGGGTCTCTCTAACACTGTATTGTTGATGATTTAGAGCCATCTTCTTAATCAAATCCTGTTCTTCCGAACTTGTAAGATCAAACAATGAACCTCTCGATGCCACATCTAATATACCTTTGTCTTGACTTTTCAGCCCATCATAGAAATATTGCACTAATTGTTCATTAAGTATTTGGTGGTGGGGGTGTTTGGACAATAGATCTTGGAAGCAGTTCCAATAGTCATAGAGAGACTCATCATAATCCTGGTGTGCCGAATAAATCTCCTTCCTCATCAATGAAGTTTGGGAGGCTAGAAAGTACTTCTCTAAGAAAGCTTTCCACATATTGGCCTAACTATGGTAGGCATTCGCCACATGTACCACTCTCTTGCTTTTCCATCCAAATATAGATGAAAAACCTTCCATAGTACTTGATCAAGTGAAGCTCCCACTGGTTTCATACTCTGACAGATCATGGACAAAGATTGCAAATGCATGTAAGGATCCTCTTTTGTCAAGCCATGAAATTTAGAAAGAGAGTTAATGAGTAATCCTTTAACTTCAAAATTAACATCAAAACTAGGACAAGCAGCCGTAAATGGATCATAATTCACATCAGAATTTGTTGCTTCCCTAATAGTCCTTCTTCTTTGATTCCCATTATTCTCACCTACTCTCTCATGCTCCCCATTACCTCCATTATCACCATTCATAGGTTGGTTAACATGAAAGCTAGGGTTTTGTAGAAGGGTTGGGATCTCGGCCATATTCACTCCTTCTAAAGGATCACTCTCACTACTTTGCCCACTAGACTCTTCTTCAACAACACCCTTACTTCTCTATTTTTCTGTTCTCTCCTTTTTAATCTTTCTCAAACATCTCTCAATTTTAGGATAGAAAGGCAGGAATTTTGCTTTTCGAGGCATGCACAGGAACAATTTAAAGGAAAATAAAAGGTAACAAAATTTACTCGCAAGCACATAAAGTCAAAAGAAAAGATGAGATGTGATGGATGCAAGTGTATGGTGTGTGAAAGTATGAATGTAAATATGTATTTATGGATCAAACAGTAATCAAATAAAAGACTCAAAAACTACGTGAGTGCAAAAAGAATGCTAAGTATGAAAAGTCCAATTGTGGATGTATTCTTTTGTTTGTGTTTTCAAAATGTTAATGCTATGCAAAGGAGAATAAAAATCCTATAATATGGAAAAATATGAAACTAAACTTTGTAAAATGAAATCTAGAAGAAAAGGTTCCTAACCTCAATTAGAAGCAAAAATGACAACGGCTAACCCAAAGAAAACCAATTGCTTGGTTCTCCGGCAATGACACCATTTTGATTCGAAGCCTTTTGTTCTTACCCTTGGAGGTCAAATCAAAAATCTAATTCTAAGGATTGCAATATAGAATGTAACCTCGAGTTGTCTCACTTAATCGAAACCTGATGAAATGGACCTAAGCTAGCCTAAATGTCATGAAATGCAAACTAAAGTAGTAAGAAGGAGGGTTTTGATTCTTTTAGAAAACTAACAAAATTGAACAAATTGTAAGAGAAATGTGTACAAAGTATTTTTGGATTTTGGGAATAGGAATTTAAAAGTTAAAAACAATGATAGAATCCTTTTGAAAAATGAGCTTTGGTTATCATAGTTCGAAAGAAGTCTTGGTGGGAGTGAAAATCACTAAGTTTCAGATGATAAAACTTAAAGAACTCTTTAAGTCCAAGGTTTTAATCAACGAACTCCATTTTTTAAAACCTTGTTGAATGCACCTTAGTGTTTGCAATGGGTAAGTCAATGTAAATAGTCATTTTGGAATCTAGCATCATCTCAATATCAAACATAACTGGGCAGATAAAAGAGAATTAACAAAATCAAAAATAGTCATATATGAGACTTCATATATTCAAGCTCTAAGTTCTACATCAACAAACCCAATAACACATTAAATGTTCAACACTTGATTAAACTCTAATCAAGAAAATTCAACTACAAATTACAAATCCTAAACTTAGGAGTTCATAACAATGTAGCTGAACATGATTAAACTACTCCCCTTTGAAGCCCATTGAACTCCAGCCATTACTACATCTTCAAGAGGAAAAGGTGCTTAACCAAGCATTACTTCAAGAGAACTCACACCCGGAAACCCACCAGAAGCATCCATGGCAGCAATTGTTGATGAAGGAATATATGATGAAAACGAAGGAGAGGCGATGATGGATGTCTGAAGTTGAGAGAGAGCCAGGTGTTGTGTATATGTCAGCTCTTAAACTAATATGGTAGGTTTCTTAAAAAAAGATGCTTTGGATTGGGTTGCACAGTGGGTAAATTTCAGAAAATGGTTCGAGTATTCGAAGACTCACCACGGCAACAGATCCCTTTCGCCGTGGCGAACTTCCTGTTGCTCTTGTTCACTTGTTGACTTCACTTCGGCCTTCCTTGACTTTACATCTTCTTTTTTAATCCCTTCTCCTTGAGTCTCCTACAATGAACAATGGTAGTTTGCAGTATCAATTATTCTCAAAAAATTAATTACTGCAATTAATACTATTTGTGACAATTTTTTACTCTCAAACTACATAAAATAAAGGTACACAGTCAAGAGTCAATTTAAGCATAAAATCTAGAATTAGGAGTCAAAAAGTGTAGTAAAAGTCATGAAAATGTTGCCAATTTATATAATAAACTTGGGCTCAATCACATAGTTACTAAGATAAACTTCTTCTTTCAAATCATTACCTCTTTTTTTTTAATTCTTTGTGACTGTAGAGATAATTTTATTCTCACTTGCCTTTTTGTTGGTAATTTATAAGCAAAATATGGTTCTTTATAAATGAAACAAGAAATTTTTCATTTTAAATGTTTCTTTGACTTTTAGTGAGATGAATACCGTTCCTTTTACTTGCCTTTCTTTAAACCATTTTAAGTTCCACTATTCATATTACCCTCTTTATTGATTTGATTGGTGGTGACATTTAGAGATCCACTAAGGCATTTATAGCTACAATTACAAAAGGGAGGTCCTTAATATTTTTCCTCCAAAGCTTAATTTTTGTCTAACCTTATAATCCACTTAAGAATTTGAACATTTTGTCCTCATCTGTGGTATTTTGCATGTCCAACATCAAATATGTGAATTATTTAACATCATGCTTTAATGGTCCATCTTGCTTCAAATAATTTAATACTTGCTTACAAATTAAAAAGTGGTGTTAGGAAAGAAATATTTCATTAACCCCTTCTTCATTTTCTCTCAAGTATCAACAAAGATCCATCTATATTGATACCATTTGAGGCACATGTCCTTCACTATAGCTTTCTATTTATCCACTATGTATATTATCATAATTCAGAGCCTTTCTAAGTTGGATACCTTTTTTTGCTATAAGGTGTTACTCGTTCTACCAGTCAATGGAAACCTATGGCTCTCACACACCTTCGCCAAAGTGTTCTTTAACTACAAATGTAATTTGTGCCTAACCATAACATATTTGAGCATCATCACGAAATAGCTCATCTCCTCTCGAGCTTTCAACTATTTCTTATGTACACTTTTTTCTTCTTAAAACTCCAATACTAAAGCTTCAAACCCTTCTAACAAAGTAATTGTATCCTTATATGTTGGGCCTAGATGTTTAATGTTTGCCTATAATTTTACAACCTTCTTTGTAATATTTCTTCCACCGGTCATTGTAAATTAACAATGCAGGAACTCCTAACCTACCTTTGAAACCAAATGCCATAAAGGATTTTTTTACGGTACAAAATTGAATATATATCCTCGTGCATTAGTCAAGATTAAATCTACTAAAGCCTAAATTAGTCTTCTTCTATAATTGCCAACCAATATGTCTATTTGTTTTAAATGCTTATGCCACTCATTCATGAAGAAATTATACAAAGGACTCGAGTTACTTTCAAGTTGAAGTACTCAATAATATAATCTCTTGAGACCTTTCTCAAAATTCTTCACACAAAAATTCTCTCAAATTTCTCAACTCTCTCTTATATAAAATAAGCATATATTTTACATGATATTAGGGGTTAACTTATTTGTAATTTAGCATCTTTATTAACGTGCTTTTATATGGATAATATGATAGTTTCCTACATTCGATTCATTGACTTGTAGGTAATAATTTTTAAGGAGAAACCCTTGTTTGATTCTAAATTTTTCTGTAAATTTTAAATTGAGAAGATATTTGTCTCATTTGGAAGCTAATAAATTGAAAGAAGAACCTTAAGGAAGGATTCAAAGAAAATTTGAAGCTAAAATATATTTAAAAAATTGAAGAATTTAGTGAAAAAGGCCTTATAAGTGTCGAACATAGCTAAGAGACAAGCAATTATCTCTCTTGAGGTTTAAAAGCTGAAAAATAAAACCTAACCACTAGTTTTGAGTTGGTATCAAAATCTGATTACACATTACCTAAAAATAAGTGGAGTTTAAGTAGTTAATCTATATTGGTATAGAAGTTGGCCCAACACTAGTTATGTAACATGTGATCTAAGGCACGTAGAAGCATAATTTCAATCACTTTAGGACTATTATGTAACTTATGATAAGCTCCAGAAGGGATTTACATTAAGAATAGGGGATAATCATGACAACTCTTTTAGTTCTTTCTTTAATGTTAATATTGACTTGCTTTAGTTTTTTATATTTAAGAATTAATTTATAGTTAGGATGTAATTTATGATGGACATTTAATTATTAATGCTTGATGAGTTATTTTTTTAGTTGAATTTATTCTCTTTGATCATTACTTATTGGATTTATGGTTGGTCATTAGAGATTAAATCTTAGGATTTTTTTGTAGAAATTAAAGAATTCATTACTAACATAAAGTGTAAATACAAATATAAACCAAAAATTGAGGACAATCTTGACCATTACAAAGTCTAATAGTTATATAATAAAAAAAGAGCTTAACTATTTCTTAAAACAACTAGAACTGCTAGAATGGAAAAGAATTGATGTCAGTTAAACCATTAGAATAAATTACTTTTTATTAAATGAGTAAATTACAAGATAAAGCCATTTTTTAGTTGTAATTTAGGTGAACTTTCAGTGTCATGAGTTGTTCCTTTATGAGTCCAATAAGCTCCCAAACTAGTACATCTCTAGTGTTAAGCTAATGTTGAAAACTACTATTATTTCTTTCCATCCAAATATTATATATGATATGTGCCAAGAAAGTTTTTATGCCAAACCATCTCTATTGCATAGATTATAGGATTGAAACCATTGAATAATGTCATTCTAATTCACTATTAAAGCAGGGAAGTTACCTATATATAGCATTATTCTCCATATATAGTAGGATAATTCACATTAGAAGAAGAGGTTCTCTAAAGTCGCTTCCTTTTGATTACATAAAGAGAAAATTATTAATTTTTATATGTTAAAGAAGTCCTCTAAAGGCAATTCCCTTTAGCACTTATTGTAAAAATCTTTATGATTAATAAAAAGGCATTTTTGTTAATTTGATGTTCATATTCTTTATAAATTAGTAGTGTTCTTAAATCGAATTAATGAAATCATTAATACATTATATAACATGAAGGAAATCATTACGAGATCATGATAATGAGACAAGACATTATTAATTTGGACAAACTAGCACATCTTATACTTCTTGATTAGATCAAGTAATGGATCTCATAAGCTGTAAGCATGAGTTGTTTAGAGTTAACTTGTGGATGCTTGTTAAGAGTAGTAAGTATATCGGATGACTTGCTGTTGGAACCCTACCCTAGAAAGTCACGTGTCCGACATCCTACGTGACATCTGGATGCACGTCCCACGAGGGAGGAATTCCCCACCACGTCAAACCATAAACCCGAACCCATTTCAATTACTTCCGAACGGATCTGAAAAGATTCATCCTAATATTCCTCCTGAAAAATTGATCTTCTTGAGGCCCAAAATTAAATCCGATTCTTAAGTTAAAATGAAAATTTCATGTCTCTATAATAATAAGAACTAAAAATCATCTCAATCAGATCTCTATAAATCGAGAAATTGCCCAAATACGGAATCATATTCAATATCTCTATTCAATTGTCTCCCTTCAATTTAATTTATAAATAATAACTCAATCTTGAAAATTCTAAATTTTGCATGAGAGGGTAGAAAATTTTATTAGAAAATTAATGCTTCGAGAATCAATTAAATCGGAGATCAAACGAAAAAGTTACAAGCAAAATAGTGGGAGGAGGTTAAATTTGGAAAAAGAAAAATCAGAAATAAAAATAAAACCAGAAACTTATGAAACGGCGTCGCCTCACACGTGAGCGCTCGCGATAGCGAGGAGCTCGCAGGGGCGAGGAGCTCGCCCTGGCGAGGGCGCTTGCGAGTTCCGAAAATATTTTTTTTAAAACCAAACAATACACCTGAAATTTTGAAAATTTATAACTCTTCACACCGAATTCCAAATCTCGCAAATTTTGTATCAATAAAAAGATAAAAGGAAGCTCTACAACTTCCATGAAGGATTCAAAAACTAATTTGGTCTCTAATGGAGTCAAAAGCTACTTCAAAGTTATTGCCCAAATTAAAATTATTCCACACAATGACAGAAATTCGAAAAATCATATCTTTTAACACAAAAGCCCAAAAACAGTCACATTTTGCATCAATGGAAAGATAAAAAGACGATTTACAACTTTCATGAAGGAAACAAAAATCAATTTAGTCTCTAAAGGAGGTAAAAACTCTTTCAAATCTACAGCCTATAAAATGACCATTCAAACAGTAACTGAATCTTTCTAAACCTCATAACTTTTTACTCCTAATCCTTAAAATAGCATATTATACATCAATGGAAAGAATATAAGACAATCTACATCTTTCATGAAGGATGCAAAAATCAATGTAGGCTCTAAGGAAATGAAAAACCCTTCTGAAAATACTGCCTGGACAATACCCTTTCCAACAGTAACTGCATTCTTTTAAACCTTATAACTCCTTAATCCTAAGTCCAAAAGTGACATATTATATACCAAGAGAAAGCTCTAAACGTGAACTACAATCTTCAAGAAGACCTTCCAATCCAATTAAAACTCTAAGAGGATCAAAAACTTTGTCAAATTTTATGCTCATTATGAAAATTTTGACAACATCTCCCCTAAAATTTCACTAGCCAAAATCTTCAAACACACAACCAAATTTTCCAGCACCTGCACAAAGACTTCAATCTCCATATTTTCAACCTCCCAAATCCCAAACCAATCCATATAAACCCAGAAACTTAACTCAAATGGCAGCAAACATAAAACTCCTCTTATGGCCATTTCAAAACCATACATCAACACATTTTTATAAAACATAGGCAAACCACAAGAAAACTAAAATACTTTTCATTCATATCATAATATGATTTGTTACAAAGCTTTAGTGGGCATTTTAGCCCTAATACATTAAAAGCATCAAAAGTGCTAATTATAAAGAAAGATCATTGATCCAAAATGCATCTAAAGCTTTGTTTCCAAATAAAGCTTCAAAAGTAAAATGCATAGGAGTAATGCCTCAATCCTAATGCGCTTACTCATTTTCTTGCTTGTCGCCTGTGGAGGGGAAAAGATGTGAGCTCGACGATTTCGTGGGTAACAATTTAATAACTAAGAATAAGCATGCAAAAAAATTTTAACAGCTTCTTTTCAAAGCAATTTTACCAAAAACACTTTTTCCATAAAGAAATTCCTCATCAAGTTCAATTGAGTTAAAACATTTACAAAAAAATCCAACAATTACATAGCAATGTCACATAAACACATAGAAGATGGTTTGGGTGGATCCAAACGAAACGTACTACACATTCTCGCGAAGCGGTCATATGTAGCCGTGAACTTATGAGAGTCCGTGAGGAGCTTCAAGGCCATTAGCGGGCAGGCAGGAGAAGCCTATAAAATAGACAAGTGCACTTGATTCTTAAGGGACCTCCACAAACCCATATAAACATGCATTTCACATAATTCAAACATAATCGCCCAAAATGACATTTTTTCGAAATCACATGTTCTAATCTTTTTCACTTGATAAACACTTTTTACAAATATTTCCATGCAAAAGACACACAATGCAAGTTTAAAACATCCTAAGAGTGATAAATACAACATTGGTAAGTCATTGGAAAGCAATAAATGGCATTTGTGACAAAATCTTTAATATGCTTATTAACTTAATTATTAAAAAATCACCCACCTTAATTCCTTTAGCTCTAGGCTTGATCAATTTGCCTTTCCTCTAACTCCTCTTGTCTCTCTTGCCCTTCATCAAAATACAAGAATCCCAACATTTTAAGGGATATAGAAATTGGGCAATTTAAAGCAATAAAAGCATGAAATTGATCCTATTAAAACCTTACACATGCTTTTCCTAAGCTATTTAAAACAAAAACCATCAAAGATTTCCAAAGAATTTTCATACTCTTACCTTAAGAAGACACCCATGAAATTGCTTCTTACTTCTAATGGAGGATTTCACCTTCCTCTTCCTTTTTTCTTCCTAAAGAACTCTCAAAATCTCTTTTCTAAAACAAGAATTGACAAAGCCCTAACCTCTTCTTCTTCTTCTTCTTCTTCCTCTTCTTCTTCTCTTCACCGAAAACTCACCCTCCTTTTCTTTTCCTTATAAGTTTCGTGTTCTCTCAAATGACGTAGCAAAAAAATTGTTTCTTAACTTTAAAGCCTAAGCCTAAAACTACGTAGTTTCACTCTTCCACCTTTTTACTTGCAATTTTCGTCCCCTTCATCCTCTCATACGACCACAAGCCCTTTTTCTTCTTTCTTACTTCTTTTAATGATACTAAAAGACTAAAATGCCCCTCCTTATTATCCTTAAACTTTAAAAAGCTAAGTGATCTACCCAAAATAACCTTACTCATCTTATTTCTTTACTTTTTACTAATTCCATACAAAACTCTAATTAAATCATAATCCCTCCATTTAATTCCATCCACCTAAGCATTAAAACCTCAAATTATTCTAACCAAAAGAAAATAAACAAACTAAACCTCAAAATAATTTAAGCATACTTATTTAATAAGAAAGAGGAATCAGGGCCCAACATTAGAAATATGTGATAACTTGTATTTATTTGAGTATACATCCTCAATGATGATTGTTTGAGTTTGAATTATGAATAAGGCATTTAATATTCTTTTTAAATGTGAATCTTAATACCTAGAATTAGAGACTACATGAAAAATGAGGTTATTAAGGTATAATTTACATTAATTAGGAAATCATTTCACCAAAACACAAACATTAGTCGACCAATTAAGGTATGAGATTAACCAGTGCTCCTTTATTTAATATTTCCTTTTCCTTTTTTCCTTTCTCATGTCTTATGTTTATATCATCCAAAACCTTAAACAGTTCACTCTTTTCCTTTTAAAAAACTCCATCTTTCATTACATAAAAATCTTACTAAAATGCATCGAGTTGAAAATTTGTCGTTCTTGAATTTCATATTTAGGACTTTCAAATTTTTCTTAAATCGAGAATTTTTTAAATTTATGCCTTCAAAATTAAATTTTAAAAGGAGTTAAGTTTGTTTTTCCTTACAATTATATCAATGCATCTTTAATTATGTTCAATATTGGTATTTTGGGCACCTTTTAATGTTTCTATTTTTTGAAATTTTACAGCTTTCAAAATTATACATTCTTTTATGAAATTGATTGTTGGATATTGCAATTGTGCTTTTAGTTGTTATAATTCCAAGTTCTAATTTTGTTAAAACTTGCCCTTGATGCTTTAATTGATTCTTTCAAGTTAGGAACAATACTGAAACTGGGAATTTTTCAAATTAGACATAAATAGGGATGTCTCTATCAAAATTAACATTTTGTTTTGCCTCTTTCAATATTCAATAGCAGTCTGCGGTGACAAAGTTTGGCAATCTTGATCAAATTCATTTTTTAACTAAGTTAGCTTGACAAATGACAATTTTTATTACACATTTTCGCTTGATAGATTTCTTTTTTATGATTCCAAAAAGGGTGAGAAAGTATTGTGATATTATATTTAAGGAGACTGATAACATTTAGGGTGAGTGAATGTTTCGTCATTTTTATGTTTCTTTCACTATACACGATATGCTTGAGTAAATTTATATTATCTTTATATATGCATATTTCTTTGATTCTGAATATCTCTTTTTTCTTAATATTGAATTGCGCTCTTCATATTGAATTATGTTTTACGTAAGAATTAATAGGGAGCTAATAATATTCTCGATATTTATTGAGCTAATCATATTCTTGATACTTATTTTCTTTTCTCTAATATCACATATATATTGACTTCATTAAAAGGAGAGAGATTGTTGAACCAAGAGAGGTTCCAATTTATTTTTTGATCATAATGAAACATAATTACTATTAATATGTCCTTTAATTTGAAGGAAAGCAATATTAGAACAAAATGAAGCCAAAACCTGAAGAAGATAGTGTATAAAGTTGATACAGAAAAGTTGAAGTTTACAATCGATGAAATGAAGGTCAAAACAAGAACAAAAGAAGATCAAAGCTCATCAAGGTCATCTAAAATTTCCTATTATTATTTGTAAGCTTACTTTGTTAATTTGATGATCTAAAAGGATTACTACGTATAGTCATTTCATCTTAATTCATTGTATAGTCATTTCATCTTACTTCATTATATTAGTCTTTACATTTATCAAAAAACATTGAAGCTTTTAATTTTAACACAAAAGCCTCTTAATCTTTCAAATAATCTTTTAGGAAGGTTTTGAAAAGTGTTTTAATTATATTTGGATTTTAAAAAATGATTTTGATCATTTGAAGTAGTTAAAATCATATTTTTTAGCACGATTAGTCAACCTATATGGGTTAGTGGTCAAAAGATATATATTAAATTTGATGTACCATGAGTTTGTGGTAAGATTGGCTAATGTTTGGTCTACCAGTGTGCCATATTGGTCAACCAATATGCATACAGGTTGACCAAGTTATCAACTGAATAAGTGAGATATTTTAGTTATAATCTTTTCTTGTAGTATTGGATATTATACTTGGGAGTGTTTCAAGTGGGAATAAGATTCCTTTTCACCTTGGAAGAAGATTGTAAGAAGTGTGTTTGTTTATTAAGAAAGATTGTACAAAGATTATTCTTCACTTTGAAAGAAGAATTATAGTGGAAGACTCTTGGGAGTAGACATAGGCGAAGGTTATTTATTGAACCACTATAAATCGATTTGCACTCTCTTCTCCCTATCCTCTTTAACCTTTAAATTTTGTTCAATTTGTTGATTAATTTATATTAAGCCACTTTGTCATTCTTATGTACATTGATTGTTGTTAATTGAGTACATGGATTAGAAAAATTATTGATTTTTTTAAAATTCCAATTAATTTTCTCTTCCCTCTTGCCTACCATTATGAACTAACAATATTTATTTCTAACATACTTAAAAATCTAATGAGTCACACGCGTAGGACAATTAAAGAGAGAAATGGTAATTTAATTAAGTTAGATTTAATTATAAAGTTTGAAATTTTTAGGATTAAATATGAGATATTTAAATTATGGTTTCAAATGTGTTTATGTTTTTAGAATTGTTGTACTTTATTATTCAACATTTTATCTATGCTCATTATTAATTATTGTTGTAGATTTTTGTTTGTTTTTATGTTTATGTTCTTATTTGTTTAATTTATTTCTGTCATACTAGAGTTGAAGTAGTTAGGAATTTTCTAATGATCCCTTGTTTTCTCTTGTCACAATATTCATAACTTTAGGGAATGGTTTTAGTTGGATATTTTATTAAAGTTAAAAGTAGTGTTTATGCTTTTGGGCTTGAAATGATTCTTTAGTTCATAAGTAGAGGTTAGATTAATAAGGTTATTTTTACTTTGCCTAAGTCCATTTTAACTTTAGTATTGGCCTTTTGCCCTTTGCATTAGCTAGGTTGTCAGACCCAAAGTTTTAAAAGGCGAATCGGACATAGTCTTGTGTATATACTGATTGGAGAAGAATGAAAAATATGTTTTGATACTCAAGAAATCATCAAAGAACAATATACAGTGGTCAAGTTCCAGAAAATTGTATCTCTACAGTTTTCTAGTTTTAACACCTGGTCCTCCAATTTCTCATTTTCTCATTTTAATCCTCCAATTTTCTCACACTTACTGATTAATCCTTAACTTTCTTTTATTTTCGAATAAATCATTCAACTTTCTCTTATTCATGTATCTGTCTCCCAACTTTTATATATTTACATCTCAATCTACTACCTTTTTATAATTTGATATTGATATATTTTTGTCATAGTTTCAACCAAAGCTCCGTCCGTCTTCGCTTTAGCTCCAAATTCCCAAAGGATAAAAGTGAATTCTCCCGATCCATCACCATACTCCTAAACAAGTCAAAACTATAGGCTGTAGGCTCAAAATATGCGAAGTTTTCTAGAAGGAATGAAATTCTTCAGTGATATTTTAATGGTGAGCTGAAGTTGCCAACCCAACATTCAAGCGAGACAAAGGATAAGTTCACAAAATTATTGGAAGGATGGGAAAGCAAGAATTATTATATCACCTTTTGGTTCACTAACACATACATACCTTCTAGCTATAATCATTTTGGTCGGTATGACATTACGAAACAAGTTTGGGATATATGAATGGATGGGAGAGAGAGGAGTTTCATTATGTTAATACCAAAGGCGGGATGTCAGCTGTTAATACCATTAGAGCATCTTCACAGTGAAAATGAGAACGACAGATGAACCGGCAACAGGAATGAGAAATGGCATTCGGGAGAGGCTAATTGTACAAAAAAAATGAACCTGGGATGCTCCGAGAATCAAGCCACCAGATAGGGGTTGCGAATTACGGATTATGCTCGGGTACGACGCAACCAACTGAGTTCCAAATTCTACCGAGTCAAGGCTTCCATGTTGCGTCGGTTTAGGAAATAGCCTTAAATGGTTTGGGCTGAGTCCATCTTCTATACCAACCTAACAGGCCTTGATGACATATGTATCTGAGCTACACTCCTTGTAATCTTGTCCATAATATATTTATTCTTTTTAATTTCTAAAGGGGAAAAACAAAAGGTGTTAGGGGTTTACAACCACCAATCTTGATAAAGGGATGACAAAGACGATATCGTGGAAGTATAGGATGTTGATGATTCCATTTTCACTTTTCAAGCTTGGTTCATTCATAATAATACATACGTAGTGAAGAGGTGGTGGTTGGGTCGATCGTGTTAGATCCGAACCTATTAAAAATGACTCATAGGTTCATCGGTCCATCTTTTAAGGATTGGTCTCACGCCTATCGACTATGCCAGGCCCAAATTCAGTCCACGCATCCATGGCCCATTTGCAGGTGGAGGTCTCCCATGCATACTTAAACACTTAAACCTAGTATCTGTTCCTTATATAAGGTATAACTTAATCATAATAGAGGTACGTGATTATAACCCTAATTTTTCTTTGCTCACAGCAATCCTACCCTCACTAAAGACTAACTTGAACGTCGAAGGGGCTTTCCGGATTCCAACCTCCGGTGTGTCTTGTGTTGTTTTGCAAGAACTCTTGCTAAAAAATGGTCAAATTTATGGATCCAAACGGCAATGTGCAGCCTCACCGGGATCAGGCTGAACTAGGTGGAGTGCTTTTGGCTTTAGATATGCAAATAACATAAATTAGCCTTTTTATTTTCAGTGTTTCACTTTCAAGTTTCAGCCATTTCCAAGTCAAGTGGGGTCATTGAAGTTCCCAAAAGTTAAACCAACAAAAATTGATTGTTGTCACATGTATATATTTATAGTTGAATAGTGGTTCGTGCCTTGCTTTCTTTTAGGGATATAATTCTTACCCTGACAACAAAGCAAAACAATGAAATGAAATGAAATTGACGCAATCCATAGTAAGAACCAGAAACAAGGAATGTGATTGTGATATCGTCGAATGAGTCAGCTTACAAAACAGGGGGGAAAAAACATTCATTTGGGTAAAAGGAACTTGTTTATGCACAAGAAACGCAGAGGACTAATTTAAATAGCAGATCTTGAAATTAAAACCATGAGTGCTTGGTCGGATTTTGGGGTTGATGACTAATTGACAAGAAGTGCTTGTTTGGATTTTGGAGGCCGTCCAAGTGAAAAAGTTGTGCCCTAATCAATGGGTTTTTTATTTCATAGGTTGTGGGCCTTCCGAGAAAATTAGAGATAAAGTTATTTTCTGAAATATGAAAAGACGAGATTGATTGGCGGGACAAAGCGTGTCTTCCCGTTTAGCTGTTTCTTTTTCCTTCCTGTAATAGTAACAGTAATAGTAATAATAACAGTAATAGTAATACTGCTCTCTTAATTGTCAAAAAGTAAATAGAAAGAAAAACAAGTTGGGCATAATGAATTTTTTTGACATTCCCAAAAAGAGAAGGCAGGAGTGGAGGTTGGAAGATGGGGTTTGGGTCGCATTGACAACATTATGTTTATGTGCTCGCAAAATGATGCTTATTGGTTGATGTGTCAGTGTCAGGCATGTAGTTGGGCTTGTGCATAGCGTCGACGTGACCTTCAATTCTATCCATCAACATTTGTTAATTATTCGATCCAATATCAGTATCACAAACAAACAGTGAAGTTATGGGGTGGGTTCTCTTTCTTTGGGATTATTATATTGAAAGCTAAATGGAGAACAATATTATAGATGTATGTGACCACATGAGCTGTGGAGATGGACCATACAATTATATATCATTTTCATAGGAGAGGAGAGGAGAGGAGACGCACGTTAATTATTATATGGTCTCCTCCAAAAAAACTCGTTAATGAGTGTTGAATGAAGGTTTATTTGATTTCCTGTGACGTTCGTGCATGGGACCCACGCATTATTAGGCAATGGACATGGACCTCCAAAGCTATGATATGATATCACCCTCGTGTGGAAAAACAAAAAGAAAGAAAAGCAAATTGCTTCAATTACATAGGTGCCAACCTGGACAACTCTTTTTCCTCGACGTCAAATATTATTTAAGAATTCCAATCTTTCAAGAAACGAAAGCGAGATAAATTAATAAAAATGAATGGCATATATTTAAATAATATGTACATCGAAGATGTGGTCATATCTATGGACTTTCAAACCAATTGTCAACTTCAACGAAATAAAATAACTCCGCCTAGAGTGCTTATTGTAAGCAACTATAGGATATTATTATGTATTTATTGGTGGCAATGGAAGGGCCAATTGTATTTAGGCATTTCATCGAAGTGGACCTGTTTATTTTTTTTAACAAGGAATGCTTTTCTTGTTCTCTGAAATCAAACCCACATATGTAGACCCACAAATCCAGAAAACCATCCAAAGAAAACGTGGTAAGATCATTATTTCTTTTTCTGGTTGGCACAAATATACAAAGATGAAATTCTTTCCAAACGACATTACTGGAGGCTATTATGGTTTACCAAAAAGAACAAACTGACAAAAATAATCTTCAAAAAGAGTGCATCTTTTTTTTTATTGCCTTTCCCTAGTTATTTGTTATGATTCCTAGGCAAAAATACCCTTTTATGTTATATTTCGTAAACAGTAGTAGTATACAAAGAAATGAATACGACCAAATCCATATGCCCATAGATAAATGGATGAATTGAATTTCCTTTTTTCATAAATCGGATTCACATGTGTTTGGAGGGCATGCCGGTCATAAAGGGACATAGGGTCTGATCTACCGGAAAGGGCCTCAAACAAGATCTTCCTATTATTTTGTGTTTCCTTCTCCTATTAAATGCCAACTTTGGATTTTTTTTGTACTTGACATATGTGGGACCCTACCTCTTAATAAAATTCTCTTCTTACAACATCTTCCTTTTTTCTGGCCCACTAGGTGGAGAGGAGAGAATTTGTTTTGAAGATGACTTGGAAACAACTTGCCAGTACGCCTTTTCTCTTTGGATCTCCTTTTCTAGATAATGACCATTACTGTTGCTTCCCTCCTCAAGAGACCATTATCGGAGTCGACTATGGAGGCCATTTCCTTACAAAATCTTAAAAAGTCATTATGTTTCAGAATAAGTATATTTTAGTAAAAGCTTTAAGCATTTCCACATTAGGACACAAAGCGGGAAGAAATTTAAAGGGCATTATTAATTGGCATGCTTATTCTAATTAAACTTTTTTACTCTACTTTTGTAGTTCCTAAAACAAATTGAAACGTTGGATTTGGAAGGAATATAGATGGAATCGGCTGCATGTGAATAGATAAAGAGAAGCACAAAAACTTTTTGCGATGAGAAAAAAAAAAAAAGAAAAAGAGTAACATGTTTAAAGTCTCAAGTAAACTTTTTATAGATTGGAAATGAATGTCGGGCATAGGGGTAACTTGACAGGAAAAATATAAATGCAAATAAAGGCAGAGACAGACGTGAGAAGCTAATAATAGTCCATGTCCAACTTTACTTTTGCCTCCTCAATCAAATTAAAGACTAACGCAGTGCCCCGGCTCCCCACTTCATTAATTCATTGCACTGTGACCAACAGCGTCCCTAGTACGCTCCTCTACTTCGTTCTTTCCAATTTTCCATTTCTACAATTTCACGCCACGCCACCCGTTGGACATCACTTCATATATAATAAATGATAACGACTAGAAGAGAAGACGTCCAAGGTGATTCACAGGCCGTATTATTGCTGTGTTTACTTTTCCCTTTTCTTTTGTCAGTTTTGGCGGTGTGTTAAACTTCAACTACCCCTCAAGACCATCATGCTCTTACTTTTACTTTCTTTACTTGTGAACACTTTCTTCCACCAGTTTTTATTTTTTTAAAAAACCTAGCAATTAACATATCAAAAATCATAGAGACAGAAAGATACGGGTGAGTGCCGCTGCAGAATAACAGCGACATTTGCGCGAGTACTACGTGTCAGCTTTTCTCCTCCATCACTCTCCACTTAGCGCGTGGAGGCACAGTCCAATATCCGTCCGGTTGGTGTGCTGCCTTCGTAATCCTGTGAACAACCGGAACCAACCCTCGCGCCCCACTGCTACTTCTTTTAATTCCCAAACTTGAGAAAAGCAAACTTACATTGACAAGACATCAATATAGTATATGCACTTCACCGTCTCAAGCAAAAGAAATCATTTAACTATGTACCATATGGAGTATTAATGGCGAAAATTAAAACTGAGACGAAGCAAAAGATGGAGGTGCCTGCAAAGCACCCAATGCCTCTCATCAACAAGATAGGAATACCTTTTTTTAAAAAAAAAAAGCATGAAATCACAATGATGATGGTCATATGCACAATGCACAACGGGGATAAATAAAAACTAATGGAATGAATGAATAAACAGGGATAAAGAGAGAAGATTTCTTTTTTAAATATCAAAATAAACTTTTTCTGGAGAACAGGAGGAGGCATTACCAACAAATATATATATTTATTTATTTTTCTTTCTTTTATCTGCCGTTAATGGGGGTGACGGTGAATGATCACTCTCAGTCTCATGACATGTTAACGTGAAAACTACCATTCTTGGTGGTTTTACAGATGGGGCAAATATTGAGATTAGACCCACACGCCGTACACAAGCACAAATGCCTGCAAGGCAAGAGCAACACACATGCCTCCTCATCCCTACAATTTCTACACACACTGTCAACACCAGTTTTACCCTTATCCTGCGCAACCCTATTCCCTAACCTCCACCTCTCTGCAGACTCATTGCTGCTGTCGCAGCATGATTGTGCGTCTTCCATGACAGCTGCCGCCTCCTCCTCCTCCTCTAATCTTGCGCCTCGGGTGCGCTCGTCCTTAACCTGCGCTGAAAGCACTTGCTCCAGGTTGCTCCTCAGAGCATTGGCTGTTGCCTCGTTGCTCTGTGCCAAGTCTCTCCATATTTGGTTCTCTACGCACAACGACTTAACCCTTTCTTCCAGTGCCCAATTCAGTTTACCAATCTTCTCAACCTCTTCCTCCTTCGCTTTTAATCTCTTCATTATTCCTTCCTCTATTGCTTCCATTATCCTACTCGCTTGCCTCTTTCTCTTGTCTTCCATCTCTATCCTCACTTTCTCCATCTAACAACCCAAAGCACAATAACATGTTGAATTAACCCAAAAAAAAAAAAAAAAAAACAGACACACAGAGAAATTTAGTCGTTTCATAAATTAACGTAACTTACATGTTGATAAATTAGGTGGTCGACATCGAGTTGGTGCTGTTGGATCTCGAGAGAGAGGTCTTCTCCGAGAAAGGAGAAGGGTGCGCAAGTCTTGGTCGATTGCGGAGTGGGGTATGCAAGGGGAGGATTGAAGTTGTCTCTTGAACGCTTTCTTTGTGCAGGAACACTGTAGGTTAGGCCACTCTCTGACTTAATTGACGTTTTGTGAGGGACAGACTCTGTAATTACAGAACTATACATGGTAGGGAGGAAAGTCTCCGTCGTCGTAGTAGTTCCCGATAATGGGACACCATATCCCATCTGGGGACTGTAGATGTTTGCGTTAGCTTCCATGGAGTTCATCATTTCTCTGCAAATTCATAACCAGAATCCATACTAATGAAGAAAAACTGAGATAAGCGAAGAAAAGTAGAAGAAGAGAAAGAGTAGGAATATAATACCTATTGCCAAGCAACTGAGGAGGGAAGAGATTGAGATGTCTAGCTTCAACAGCCATGTCAAAACTTAAATGAAAGCTTAGATCCCGTTTCCTTTCTTCGTAAAAAATCTAATACTCTTGAACCCCTTATAAGTTGTTGTGTTATGTGGTTTTGAGAGTGAGAAATAAAAGAGGGGGGGAAGGGAAGCGAAGATAGGTAAGTCAGGATGGTACCCGACGGAAATGTCTAAAAAGGCATGCAAATGCTAATAGAGGTGTCAAAGGACGTGAAGTGGGGCTTATTTAGGGATTGGGTGGTCTACAAAGCGAGTCAAATCTAAAACATTTATTAATGGAGTTATATAATTTTCTTTTTCGATGGGTACGGTTATTTTGTATATCTTGGGATTCGGTTACCAGAAAAGCCCCATTCTCCAGCTTGACTCAGTTTCTGTAGCCAACAAAAATCACGGCCACTCCGTTGTTTCAGCTATTTATCAAGGGACAAATTCGGGATATCATTTTGATTGATTATTCTTTTCTACTCCCTCCTATTTAAAATGGGTGTTATTTTAAAAAGATGCACATTTATTAAAAAAGTTACTGAAATATTTGATATATCTTTATTAATTATTTGTTAAATTATCTTTAAAATATAATCTATATAATTAATACGTTAGAGAAATTAAAAGATAATTTTGATAATAAATTTATAAAAATATAAAAATAATTATAAATAATATTTATTTTAAATAATTAAAATTTTTCTAAAATAAGACTTATTTTAAATATAAGATAATAATTGTTTTCTCGTCTCAGCTTTTAATTTTTGACATTAATATTAACTGTCAGAGAGCAGAACATCTGCCACGTAATACTAGCCGACAGGGGCCTACCTTGAACTGCCAAGTGGGCACAAACAACAAAGTGGTATTGTGGGGCGTACTGAAATACACGTGTGGGACAAGGTTACGGAACCTGAAAGAATAGGATAAGACAAAATAAAAGAAAATGAAATAGAAAAGAAGCCAAAAATCATTAGCCGACATGGAAGCGGCGGGACCCACTGTAAATTAGGTTTAAAATAGAGGCGGCCGTTGACAGAAGAGTAGGGTGAACGGGTGCTAGGACTAGGAGCCTTTTGGCAGTTTCTGTTTATTACTTTTATTTTGGTCTAGTCTCTATCTCCGGTCCTTGCTTTCCTTTTTTCTTCTCTCTTGGCCTTGGGGCCTAATAGAAGATATTGGGAGGAACGTACGTTGTAGCCAACGCAGATTTACTTGGGTTATAACGGTAGAAAGAAAGAGCTGTTGGTGAATAAATGTTTAATGTTGGACTTCTGGAGAAGCTAACTAGCTAATGTAATCATAAATTTGCGTGGTTGAAAGTTGAAAATGCTCAACCCTCCTCCAAATTCATTTTATTCTTTTTCTTCAGTTAAGGCCTAAGGGTAGAATTTTCATTCCCGTCAACACCACCAAAGATTGAAAGTGATCTTGACGTGCCCAATCAACTCCTTAATAACGTTCAGAACAAGGATTCTTCAAAAAAGCGGGCACAAATTTTGTTACTTTTATTACGACCATGGGCATGGAACAAAGATAAATTAAATCCACGTGTCAATTAATGAAGCCTTGCCAGGCCCACACGAAATTTAACATATCATTTTGATATATATGTTGTGAAAAATATAAGATGCAACTAAATTCTGATTGTTGATTAATAATTGTTCATGGCCTTGAATACTATTTAATTCAATAGTTCAAAAATAATAGTCGAGTCTTTTTCATCTGTTCCTTTCTGAACTCGTTTGCCATCTCCACAACATCTATGTAGATATTTGTTTCAACATTATTTTGTCCTACGGAGAGAATGTCAAGGATAATAATTTTATTTTTAAAAAAATTATAATCTAAATCAATTTTTTAATTGACGTAGTTAATTGACTATACTTTTATCGTAACACCTAGATGATTTCTTTCTATTCCACCTTTTTTTTCTTTTCAAGATTCATTAATCTGTCCTTTTATTGATTGTCTCTTTTTTTTGGGTTCCATGCCCTCTCTCTTCATCTTTTTTCTGTTATTTTTCCATCATTGCAAAGAAAACAAAAGAGTGGAACATAAACTGTCAACCACAATGTTTATATCTATCGTAACCTCCACTTCAAAGACCAACATTCGCTGCTTCACGTCCATAACAAATAGTTATTCCGATATGGATGAAAACCTACAACCTTAAGGACTTCATCTTCAACATATAACTTCCTCTCTCAACCTCAACTCAATCTTCGCTGCTGTAGGGTTCCCCAAAAGAGACCCTAAGAAAATCAATCATACTCTAGAGAATATTGAAATAAGTTAGATCGAGCACAAAAAGACCTAAAAATCAGTTGCCTTTTTTAGAGCAATTGGTGATAGTGTTCGTAGTGGTTGATCCTTTTTTTAAGCTATTATGAAGAGTGATGGAAATTAAGTTGTCTTTAATCTTTTGAGTTTGACAAAGCGAACTAATAATACGAACAAGGAAGATAAAGCTTTAAGATGTATTTAGTAGGGCTGTGAGAGAAGTGATTACGCATATAGAGTTAAATCAAATTAAAGGACCATATAATAGTTTGATTCGCGTTAAGGTTGAAGAAGACTTAGATATGAACAAGCCTCCAATACGGCTATGTATCAACTCGTATAACTTATTAGACAACTTAGTGGGGAGATAGGTCTCCAGCATGAGAATAACCCAAATTGTGTCTATAGTCTCCGGCATCGGAATAACCCAAATTGTGTCTATCTTCAAAGTTACAAACATATCTACTGTATCCAATTACAAATGTGGCTAAGATTGTGCACTAATTCCTAAAGTTATAATTAGATCCATAAACTCCAATTATAGGCTTGTCCTAAATTGTGTTCAAATTTTCAAAGATACAAAAGGATCCACAATTTTAGATATGAGCGTATCCTCAATTGTACCTAAAGGCGTTAAAGTATTCGTAGTTAATACAACTTGACCCACAACTGTGGCCTAGATTGTGCCTAATTGAAACCCTAGTTTTATTTAAGTTTAAAAACCTTAGCTTTATGTTATAGTATGTAAAGGATGTTTCTTTTCAAGTATGGAGACATCTTAATTATTAATGCATTTTGTAAGAGTTTTCTCTTAGTTCTTAAAGAACTTTTCAAACTTATCAAGCCATTTACCTTTGGTGTTCAAAGCCTCTTATAATCTTCATTCTAGTTCTTTATAATGGCTGGTCAAGATCCTTTTATACCTTTGCTTTAGGATTTCATATAATCATTAGGTCAAAATTATATTCTTAATCTAATTTTAACTTACTTAAAACTCGATTACAAATTAAATATATTGGATTTCAAGGTCTCATCCTTTTGGTTTGCATCAATTGGGTATCAAAGCTTTAGTTATAAAACTAGGCTATATCTATCTTTTATTTTTCTTATTTATTGTCTTTGTTTCTTATTTCTTATTTTTTGTTTCTTGATTTTTCCTTATTTTCTTTTTATGTTCTTTCTTATTTTTGCATCCATTCATTCCTACATTTTTTCATGTCTTCGTTTTTGTTCAATATCTTTCGGAGTCTATAAAAAGGGAAACAAAGAATGTTTTATGAAGAAAAAGAAAAAAAATTGAATCAATCAACAATTGATAGGAAAAGAATATTTCTATCATTATTTCCCTAACTTGTTTTGGAAAAAGTTTGATTTCCTTCAATAAACAAATGTAAAACCTACTAAAAATATTCTTTACATGTTTGAATTTCAAGATTATTATCCACACCATATTTTATTTTAATTATTCAAAATCTTTTAAATTCTCCTATTTTCTTTT
>JANITW010000004.1:41865001-41876459 GCA_027564335.1 Erythroxylum williamsii | reverse complement strand
AATTCTCCTATTTTCTTTTTATTTTTAGTTTTTACCTATCTTTGCCTCTATCAAGGTTTAAGATTGTTTAAATATTGTATTTTATTTCTTGTTTATTTTATTTATTTTAATAAATAATAAAAATGAAAAACATAGTGGTAAAATGCAAAATTTTAAGAGTAAATTCAATAGAGAAAAGCTATACATTTAGATTGAAAATACAAGTGAATTTAAGTGACGTTAAATGAGAGAAACAAGAGAGCTAATATTATGAGGTTATTTTTAACATTTTTTTTTTAAGGTTGAAGCATGATTAATCATGGTAAAGTTGAAGGAGGGAGGAAGGATGATATGTTCATGCTTCAAGCTTTACAAAAATAGCCTAAACGTATAAATATGTTGTTTGACAATATTGGAGACTGATTGGAGTTGTAAGATACTACCATAACTAATTTGCAAAGGGAAAGTCACAACAAATTTATGATGCAATAAAAAAGGATAGGTGCTCTAAGATGATTTTGATGATGATGAAAAGGGAGATGGATTTCATGATGACTAATAGCTTCCAAGAAATAATATAGGCAAATTTGCACATTGGGTTAATTAGCAATATAGGGGCTATGGAAGGGAGCCTATGTGAGTTAGTAACCCTGGGAACATTAAAATAAAGATTCTTTCATTATAAGGGAGAAATGATCCTTAAGGTATACTAAGGTTGAGAAAATTAGATGAAGTTAATTTTGTACTACCATCATTATACCAAAAAAAGTTTGTTATTATTAAGATTACTATTTATAGTATTATTTGGTGAAATTAGTTTGTGATAAATAGTAAAAAGAACCATAAGAAACTTATTAACAACTAGGAAGATATAAGGCGATCATCAAGAGGCACTTTTTCCCTAATCGTTAATATAAGGATTTGTTAAAAATATGCAATGCCTCACTCAAAGAGTGTTGAGGAGTTCTAGAAAGGGATGGAAATAACTATTATTCAAACTAATGTAAAAGATGATCGAGAAGCCACCGTGGGTAGATTTTTAAATATTTTGAAATGTGAGATTATTGATGCGCTAGAATTATAAAATTATGTAGATCTAGAAGATATGGTTCATATAACCATAAAAGTCGAAACACAACTCAAAAGAAAGGGTAACCATTTATAACAAAATTTTGATTTATCCTTGTGGAAATCGAGTTAGAAAAAGATGATAGGACTATTCATAAAGCTAAACCCAAATTGCCTAAAAAAGGAGAAATAATTTCCTAACAAAGTGAAAGGTAAATCTAAAGTAGAGTTGAAAGGTATAGTACTTTAATAAAGTTGTTCAACTCAATTTAGCCTATTAAAAGTATAAATAAGGAGCACAATGGGCCATATTTGCTATAGTATAATAATATTTGTCATTTATGATGTATTATCTCTATCATACCTAGTATTAGTAAGAAAAAGAATACAATCAAATTCTTCTATTCATACCTTTGAGTGTTTGATTTTGAATTAGGATTCAACATTACTACAATGCTCAAGGCATGATAAGAAATAGATTGATGAGTAAAAATAGTTAATCCAAGTTTATACAAATATTTTGTATGTGTTAGATGAAGAAAACTTATGCTTAACATATATAACAATAATACAAAGTTAGGTAACTAAGATTATCTTTTTATTTCATATTGATTAAATCAATATAATAAGAATCATAAAGTTTCAAACAATGGTGCATTTATCCTTTAATTATGAATCATATGAAACTTGTAATACTTTTCAAACTGAAGGATAACCAAATCAACATTTGATGAAGTGACAATTATGGTATTCCATTGGAGAATCTTATACATATGATTTATCATATGTAATAATAATTTATAAAAGGATGGATACTTACATTTTATTATATTTAATAATGACTTTATATATTAGAGTCACATGCACTAAATGGAATATTGATTTAAAATTTTAAGATTTAAAATTTTAAAAAGTGCAAAGTATTTAAATACAAATAGAAATTTAGCATCGCAAATGTCAAGGCACTTTAATGAGAAAGATGAGGTCAATTTTAAGCTTTCTTGGATATCTATAAGGAACAAGATTCTCCACTGAATAACTTCATAACTAAAATCCATTACAATATGAATTTATATAAGGTGGAAATATAATATAATATATTATACGATGTAATGTTTATTTCTCTATCCTTATAGCTAGTACAACAATTTGCCTTTGAAAGTTTTAATTAAATCAATTAGCAAGATTTCATATTAGATATGAAATGGTCGGACTTGAAATGAGTTACAGTTAATGATTTTTGGATATTATACTTGGTTAAAGCATATATTATACAATAAGTTTATAATTAAATTAGATAACATAAAGTATAAGAATTGCAAAGGTTGGATGAGATCTTATAAACTCCATTGGATACAATGTTTATTTCAATGCATACTTATAAGATGATGGTTCTTAGAATAGTATATTCAAATGGAGCTAGTACCTTTGTTGAAACATTTGATGTATAGTCAAAAGGTTATAAGATATTGAAAAATTCACTTTCATGATGAATTTAAAGAATTTTTAAAAAGTTGATTGTGAATTTATTAAATAAAAAAAATGTTAGTGAGAGTATAGTTGTCCTCTTTAGTGGGATAATGCAATGACACATTATTCATAGAGAATAATAATCCATATTTTCAGTTGTTAAAGATATGATAGTCCAAGAGCAAGTCTTATTAACTATAAAAGGTAACAAATTAATTCTAAAAATTAAATCTATAAAGATAAATGTGAAAGTTGTGTACCTGTTCTAGTCCAAGTACATAGATAATGTACTAAAAGTATTTAGTGTTTGAGATATCTGATGCTTATCAAGTATTAAGGATATTTATTATTCTATGTATGAGTTGATATTTAAGTTCAAAGATATATAGGTATTAACTTTAGTTTGACATAAATAAGTCCTAATTACAGTATATTTATCTTAAAATAACATTACTTTAAGTTAAAAAGGTTCTAGTGTGGCATCAATTTCGAACCAAAATAGATCTTTTATTTAGTAGAAATGATTATTTAGACCTATAAGTTCTTTAATTAACTTATTATAGTTCCTTGCATTATTGAAATAGTAGTGTAATTAAAAAATTTAGTGTCATTAGGTGTGTGCAAGGGGTTAAGGTCTTATCAAAGATCTAAGTATGTATTTAGAAAGTTTCTCTTAATTATGATGATAATTAAGGTGAATATTGTAAGATTTAAATTATTACTCAGTAAAGAGATTCTTGTAGATTTCTCTCACTAAACCACTATATGAGCAATAACATGATCGCTATATGTTGAGATGATGTATGATGCTTAAGCGATTGACTTAGGACAAGCGAGAGATTATTTATTTATACTTTATAATTAATTTGTTTTAGTTTTTATGAAATAAATAATTAAAGTCATTATTTATTTATTTATGCACCTCTATTTAGTTAACTAACTTATTAGATAAAGTTAATGACATAAATATATTTTACAAATAAAAATTATGATGAGATTATAATGGAGTATTTAAATAAAGACTACAATTATATCATATAAAAATTATAATATTCATATTAAATTTAATTATTATCTCTTAATTGTTCTAAGTCGTTGCTTTATTAAAAATGAACATTAATATAGTAGAAAAACTAGCACAAGTGTTCTTTCTTATAATCAATCTTATAGACAAAATTATGAAGATAGTGAAAAAACACGTATGAGTGTATGTTAGAGAATAAATTCACAAAACTAACCTAATATGAAAATTCTATTTTGAAGAGTATTGTATGTTTATAAAATTGGCGTTGTGATAGCTGTATAAGTGATTATTTGTCTTGAAATCTCCAAAGTATCTTAGATAAGGATTGTTGTATTTTTACTACCACTTAGACTTGTCACAGTCATGAGTAGCTTATTGGATATAACATGAATTACATAGGAGCTAGATGCTCAGCATATGATTCATCACCTTAAAGTGATTAGGGAAAATGTTTCATTATTTTTTGTTAGTATTGATTTAAAAAATACTTAGCCAAAGTAGAATAACATGTCAAGAATAACTTTGAAATGTTGATAACAAAATCATTTACTAATGGTGAAAAGCTAATATAATTGGAGTCATATAAAATAGGCATTGTTTTCATGCTTTATAACTAATCGAACATTGCATGATAAAAGTATTGAATTATATGAAAACTTAGTTAAAACTATTTTGATATTTCTAATATTTGGGTAGTTATGAAGCATTTGGATATAAACAATCTAATTAGATAACTACAGATAAATTAAATAAGTTTAATTTATTTAATCTTAAATAAGATTTAAGTTTATAATTTATAACTATTATTAACATATTTAGGAGCCTAATACGTTACATATGAAGAACAATCAAAGAGGGAAAAGATAATTTAATCAAATGGGCCTTAATTGTGCAGTTTAATAAACTTTAAAGGTTAATTAGGAGATATTTACTAAATAAAAACTACTATAAGATATTAGATTTTAATTGAGTCTAACTAGTATTTAATTAAAATTAATTATATAAAATTTAGTTGAAATTAAAATGTAATTAAATAATTAAAAATCTAAACTGTATTATAAACAAGTATAGCCTTTAAAAGAATTACCACGTATTGCTTAATTCTCTTGACATTAATTATAGAACCTATCAATTAAATCGCGTGACATTTGTCGGATTACAGGAATTACAATTTCTCAACATTTAACGTTTGGGAATAAAATAGTAGGGCAAATAATTTAAGCACTGAATTCGAAGATGGAGAAATCGATGGTAAAAAAAGTTACCGACCATCACCAGACCCATAATAGATTGAACAATTATTAACTCCATCAAGTTCATTTTTCCTTTTTCTCTCTTAATTAAATCTGATAGGTCTTTCGTGTCGGGATTGCTTTCCATTATAATATCTATATACAGTAAAACTATGAGTGGGGCAGCCCCATTTCTCAGGAACGCCGACGCCAGGGTGGTTCACCGTCGCCCAACTCAGCCTTCGCCTGCCCATCACCAGCCTAACCTCCTGGCAACCCTCTGCTGGTCATCTCATTTAACTGTTCGTCACAAAGTTTTCGCCGCGACTGACGAGCGTTGCCTTGCCTCCCGTCGAATTGTCACAATAAAGAGAACAGAGAATGACTAGCTGGAGGCTAAAAAAGAGATGAATGGAGTTTGAAAAGAACTATGCCAAAATAGGTGCCCTGAGTGTACGGGCGTCATGTCAAAAGGGTGTTCATTTAGTTATACTAACAAATAATTAATAAAGAAATTGGATTGAATGAATTTTAAAAATTGTTATTCAATTAAAATATTAAAACCTGAACCGCTTAAGCTTAAACTATTTATTTCCCTCTAAACTAGCATTTCATTTACCTAATAAAAAATATCTCATTTAAGGAGACAATATACTAGTATAATAATTATGATAATGACTTTGATGCACTACTACTAATGATCCATCCCACATGGGTGGTCATATAAAATTGTAACTAGTACGTCCATCGGGACAGGCCGTACAGACAAACTACCGTTACGCATTAAGCAAGGAACACCAGTTTTGTTATTACATATTGCCATTGCATGTTGATCAATTGTCTAGACTAAGACTGGAGGTGGAGGTGGAGGTGCAGGCCTAGGCCTATATAATTATATGCTCTTCCACTAATTTATAAATTAAAGTTGGATGATTTTATCCTATGCTTTGGAATTTATTAAGCCAGAATTAGATTGGAAAGTGACCGCAATTAAGGAGATGATTAATTGTGTTTGTGTTGGCATTGGTAGAGGAATCCAAGTAGATATTGAAGCTTCACAAGTAAAGTACATATCTAGCTAGCTAGGTATATGGCTAGCATGGATTCTGTGTTTCACGTTGAAGCCTCATAAAGGAGTACATATATATCTTTGTATGGCGCGTGGATTCTGTGTTCACCTTTTCTCTAGATCTGTTACTCTGGGCTCTATTATTGCAATTTGCGTGCATCAAAGACCTATGACAACAATATTCTTTAACCACCACACATCAAAAGCAAAGTTGAAGAGGGTAATGGGTCACAACCCACAACCCATGGTGTGTCTTATTAAATTATTCTGATTACTGCCTTTGTCCAAAAGAGATACTAAATTGGATGGTCATGATTGCTTGAGGCGGGTTGTCATGATAAATTAGGACAGTACACCCAATTAGTAAAAGGAGGGGTATTATCTATCATGGTTCAAGTGTGTTTGTGCTTCCCCTCTTTTCGGGGCAATTATATTCATCCCTTGACCTGGCCTGCATTTATATCATTTTTTATTTTTATTTTTTCAACTTAAAGTTGGTGGTGATGTATTCGTATTCCCCAGCCCAGCCCTTCTTTTTAACAGTCTGAGGAGCACTGTGAGGAATTTTTTATAATCTCTCTCTTTCATTACACCCACCACCGGCACCCACACAAGATGATAGGATAGGATACATGTAGAGTAAAACCTTTTACTTTTTGGGAATCCTTTTCATCACTCCCACAACACAAATCAAACCCACCAACCTTTGAATGTGTCAGCTAACCCCTTTTCCATGTGAATAGTATCTATATCAAAGTAGAGAGAGGATGAAATGGGTGATCATGATAATGAATTGGAAAGACTGTTCCTCGCATCTAACGAACAAGAAAAATAAGGAATCACATTTTTTCTATGCAATTACTTTTTAAACTTGGCAAAAGTTGTGAACTTGACAAACAATTAGAGAGCAGTGCTGTCAATTTGCTGATGGGGTCAGTCCAGCTATCATTATTTCTTGCGTTGGAATGGAAATATACCTTAATTGTCTTCACCACTAAAAAAGGGGTTCTTTCTAACTCAATTTCAAAAAACAGAAAAATGAGAACAATGTTATTACTGTAGAAAAAGACCGGTGATATGAAGAAAGAGACTAGATATATGGCATCAACGTTCATGGATTTGTGGACCCTTTCTTCGCACTGATAAAAGGGTTGGGCTACACATGCATCCATTTATTCACCTTCCCACTCCCTAACCTTCCTCCAACGATAAAAGAAATTTATCAAGCTGATATCGCTTTCAACTATTGAACGAAGAAAGATGCGTACTGAGTACATGGTTGGATTGGATACATCAATGGAGGAGGACTTAAAATTTAACAGTAACGCCTTTCTCAATGCAAGAGTTGGTTGTATTAAGAAAAGTAGAAAGGCTGGATTGGATGTGATTCCTTTCCACGTGCCTGCAAGTTATGGGATTTGGGACAACTCATTTCACAGGTCACATAGAAAGTTGGTTTTTTTTTTTTTTCATGATAGAAACCTCTACCCATAAATTAGGCCTGATATTATGAACTAGTCTACTCTGCAAGGACAAATATTTAATGTGATATATCACCACTGAGACTGACACAGGCATGACATTATTATAGCAACCTTTTTCGGCTTGGTTCTAGATGGGCATTGGCATGTGGATCTGAACCCATGGGCATCGCCATGAATCACTTTCCTCATAATAAGGTTATGTACAAATACGATGCATTACGATCACAGACCAACTCAACGTGGCCCAATTCACGTTTTCTGGTCAAGGGTTGTTGATGCGGGACCGTTGGACCCGTGATCCCCCCAAACCTACTCTAATAATAAATGCGTTGTCTTGATAGAGGCTTATATTAGTTGAATCTAACCCTGCAGTTCAAAATGTCTGTTTAATGCTTTGAAGCTAGCTTAACTTTTAGTAAGACAGACTTTCATTTTCATGTTGACGTTCTAGAAATTGAGGTCTGCTTTAATCACAGTGGACTTTATTGGGTGAGAAACTCCTCGTGTATGTAAGATTTTAGATGCATAATAACTCCTTTGCTTCCGCATGGTTTTAGATGGAAGATCTGATACAAGTTTCAACTAACAAGTTGTCTTCGATGGTTTATGGTGCAAAACCCAGCCATAATGAATGGGTTTCCTGCTCCATGTCACATTTGTAACTATTAATTTAATGTAGAAAATAGAAGAGAGAGACTTAACAAAGCAGGGCAAAAGTATCTATTTAGCCCTTTTAATATTTTGATGAACTATTGATTTTTAAAGATATTATTGCAATATTAGAGGGCGTTACATTTGAAAAGTCAAAGGACAATCTTAGATGAAATCAATTTTCATTGTATCAGAAGATAAAGAGAAAAAGATTTGGTTTGATTTCAATTTGCTCTCAAGTGATTGTTTTTTTTTTCTGCCTTAGGTTTATGTGAAATATGCTTTTGACGACACTTCATATAATATAGTTCTCATAAATATCAATTGAAATAGATAATAATTAAGACTTTAACCTTTTTACGTGCTTAATAATTAGAGAAGACTTTAATCTTTCAATCTCCTTAATAATTAAAATAGTTTATTTGATAGTACTAACAATTGCAGATCTTAGAGGAAATTTCTTTTTGATTATGATAATAAAATGACGCGTTCTTAATTTTGCTCCAATACTATAAGATAAATTAACAAAACTGTTGGATTTAGAGTTTTTGCTTTTAGTTTAATTTTTTTTAGTAGTTCTAAAATAAGAGTGCTTAGTTTTAAAATTGAGCCTCTTTTCAAGGAGGTATGAAATTGACCGTCTTCTTATAGAAACCTTTTCATATATGTATCAAGCTGATTCGAAAAGAAAGAACTTTCATCAATATGTCAATTTTTGAAAGAACTTGCATCAATATCTTAATTTTTATTTAAACATGAGTTTGATACACACTCCATATTTTGATAAATACTTACTATCTGAAATGTTATAAGAGATTTCAAAATTTAAGGCTTAAATTTGTTTAATTTTTTAAGAAATTCAAAACTTAATATTTCTTTTAGAACGTTTTTTTTGTTGCTTGCTTGCATAGCTTGTCATAAACGTCTTCTTTGATTCTTCGTTCTCCTGCCTAAGTTCTAACTTGCTTATCCGCTCCCTCTTCTCTAACTTTTCACCTAGTAATTACCCATGATGTTCTTTTGTTTCTTCTTATTCTACTTATGCAGTTGTTCTTAAACTGATTGCTCCTAATTTAGCTAACAAACTGACCTCTTTTTCCTCTACTCTTTACCAACATCTCTGTGCCACCGCTCACTTCTTTTAAGTGTTTTTACTATCTCTTTCACCATACCCTCCTTTACCATTCCTAGTCTTAGCTTTCTCTTTCTACTTTTCAATTTTCCTTTTTCCCCCTTTTTGCCTTTTCCAGGTAATATGTTAAGCCTAATGCCAATGAGTCCATAAAGCTTCCCACCTTTACCCAAGAACCACTTATCCTATCCCTTACTTGTCCAACACTTACCTGTCCATATCAAATGCTTATTAGAACCTATTCTCCCATGGATTACTGAAGGTTTAGACATAGAAAATCTCATTCAAAGTCATCAATAAAAGATCTTGTCTTTAAGTCGTAGGGGGACTCAACACTTCATCTAAAATTGCATTATTTTCCTATAAAGAAGTTGGATGATAATGCCATAGTAGCTCCTCCAATTGAGATATTAAAGGAGGATGTGTCTTAATGGGATGCTACTCTTATTGGATTCTTTATAGATAAAAGGCTCCTATTCTCGATGAAAAAAGCTTGGGCATAATTTCAACATAAATAGTATAGCTTGGTTGAGATATTAGTAAATGAATGTGTTTCTCTTCAAGTTTGAGAACTTAATTTAAGCTCAAAAGATAATGGAGGTAGGTCGATGGCTTTTAAACAAGTCGTTGCTCATTTAGAGCTGAAGATTAGGATTACAAATGCATAATTTTATGTTGAACTAGGTATCAATATGGATGAATATACACAATATTCCCTTGGAGTATTAGACCACCAAGGTACTTAGCTATTTGATTAGTTACGTTGGGAAATTACTGTCTTAATGAAGCTACAATATGTACCAAAAGAATTAATATACCGGGGCTCGAAATGCAGTTATAGAGGAAAAAAAAGATCCCTTAAGCTCTTCTAATACACTGAGAAATAAGGAAAAAGGCTTTTAGCTCTAGGATGCATGAATTGGATAGTCCTACAAATGAGTATTCAAAGGAGCATAAAGGTAACTTAATTGAACATATTTCTTTAAGTTCTCCTCTTTGTAAAGATCAATTAGATTCTGGTCCTAGTAATGATTTCAAAATAGCTATAAGAAGGAAGCCACATAGAAAGAAGAAGAGATCTATTCTCTCTTCTTTAATATGACAATAATCTCATAAAATGTAAGAGGGCTTATTTTCCATGCAAAGTAGATATCTTTAAAGAATAACATTTCTAATAATAAGCCTTCTCTTTTTTGGTTTTTAGGAAACAAAAATGAAAGAAGAAAGATGCAAACTCTTGAAATTCCTAAAGAATCACTGTTAAGTCATCACCAATCATCAAAGCCATTACATTGGTAGAACAGTTTTTACATTTGATACATCGAAGATTAAGGTTCTACATTTTATAGTAGCAGACTAGCTGACACATTTATTAGTTAAGTTAAAGCAAGAACATATTATATTACAAGTAACCTATTTATATGCTTTAATTCTCATCTTCCACAGGATCCATGTTTGGATTAAGTTTGGAGACATAACATCAATCTTCAACACTCTCTAGATCATCCTAGTGGATTTTAATCTTATAGTACACCCTTATAAAGCTGAGGATAATTAACATAGTGTTACAACATGCAACACAATATGGCGTTTTGTGGTTCTCGGCCATTGACACATCATCTAGAAATTTGGCTTAGAGCTTATTGTATGACCTAGGTTTTGCATCATAATTCTTCAGAACTTAATCAAATCTAAGTTATGCATAATGCTTTTGTGACTCTTGAATTTCCATAACTTTCAAGCAAGATGTGAGAAGGCCGTTGTAATATTATTGTAGATGTTTTTTGTAATATCCCATCACCGATGGGAAGGTTAAAATAGTAATTTGGATTAGGTTAAGAATATTTAAAATTGTTTTGCTATGTTCATGCATTCATATATACACGTGAATAGTGAATTTTGCACATATAATGATTGTACATGCATTCATGGCATTTCCCGGTATATGTGGCATTAATGTGATTATAGTGAAAATATGATTTTTGTGCTTGAAAATTTAATTGGAGTGGTTTTTTGTGTGTTTTGAATTTTTAGAGAATTTTAGAAATTTTTTTAAAAAATTTCGGGGAAAAATTTCTGGACCGAAAAAATTACCAAGTGGCAGACTGATTGGTTTTCGGTACTGAAAATGACTGTCCAATGGCACTGAAAAATGTGATACATGATTTTAGGATTTATTAAATGGAGCCATTGGAATTTTGGAGAAAAATTGGAGTAGAAATTGAATTGTTATTGGAAAGGAAATAAAATAGTGCCTAAAAATAAGACATGTGGCAAGTGACACTTGTCACTTGCCTAGCTATGTCTTATACTTAGTTTAAGTTTAAATAACCTAACTTTTGAGAGCCT
>JANITW010000004.1:41849095-41860180 GCA_027564335.1 Erythroxylum williamsii | reverse complement strand
CATCATATATCATATGAATCACCCTAATTCATTCTAAGGGTTTCTCACTCATCATCCATACATGATTTTCATTCTAATATTATAGTCATCTATAATACAAATCACATACAAAACACTCATTTCATTTCATCTATTATTTCTAAATTTCGCTTCAAGGTTCGGGGTCCAACAGGTAATACCCGCTTTGAAAAAGCAACGTTAGATTTAGGAGCTTTAATTAATGTTATGCCTTATTCCATTTATACTTCATTAAATTTAGGATCATTAAAGGAAACACTTGTTATAATTTAATTGTTTGATAGATCTAATGCTTATCCAGAAGAGGTTATAGAGGATGTTCATTCTATTTTGTCAATTGATGTCATTGATTCTTTATCACAAGAAATTTTTGATATGGATGTTAAGGATGAGTTAGAATTCATTCTTCACATGAGTTTAACAGAAAATATGTTGCGAAATTCTAACTTGTTCATTACAGTTAAAATGGTGTCAGCAACACAATCACTACAAAAAAATACCAAAAAGGTATGTATTTCAAAATATCGAATTGTCAATAACTAATACGAAATCTTTACCTTCGATGATGCAAACACCTACAATTGAATTGAACCAATTATCGGAGCACTTGAAATACATGTTTTTGAGAGAAGGAGAAAAACTTCTGGTAATCATATCTAGGAACTTCACCAAGTTTCAAGAGGAAAAGCTCATTCGTATGCTTAAAGAGCACATCACAGCTATAGGGTGGACTATATTCGACATTAAGCCCTTTGACATGAATGCATCAAATTATGTTGCAAGAAGGATCCCAACCATTAAGAGAATCACAAAGAAGGTTGAATGCTCTAATGATGGAAGTGGTAAACACGAAGATCTTAAAACTGCTTGATGTTGGTATAATCTATCCAATTTCAAATAGTAAATGGGTAAGTCCATTCCAAGTAGTACCGAAGAAAACTGGAATTACTGTGGTGAAGAATGAGAATAATGAGTTTGTGCTCACAAAATTTCAAAATGGATGGCGAGTGTGCATCGATTATAGGAAATTGAATGCTACTACATGCAAGGATCACTTTCCACTCCCAATCATCGATCAAACGCTTAAACAACTTGTAGAATGATCTCACTACTATTTTTTGGATGGGTATTCTAGATATAATCAAATCGTGATAGCTTCGAAGGATTAGGAGAAAACAAATTTCACATGCCTATTTGGTACATTTGCCTATAGAAGGATGTTGTTTGGACTTTGCAATGCCCCAGTCACCTTTCAAAGATGCATGATAAGTATTTTCTCTGAGTATGTTGAACACATTATAGAGGTCTTTATGGGTGATTTTACTATCTATGGGGATTCATTTGATGCATGTTTGGATAATCTAAATTATGTATTTGAACGTTGCATCGAAACTAATCTTATTCTCAAATTTAAAAAAATGTCATTTTATGGTTGAACAAGGAATAGTTTTGGGACATGTAATCTCAGCTAAAGGAATTGAAGTTGATAAAGTTAAGATAGAAATTATACGAAACTTACCCTACCCTATAAATATATGTGAAGTTCGTTCTTTTCTTGATTATGTAAGTTTTTATCACAGGTTTATCAAGAACTTCAATAAGATTTCAACAAAACTCCATCATTTGTTATGAAAAGATGTACCCTTTGAGTTTGATGAGGGATGTAAGGAAGCATTTGACAAGTGAAAAGAACTTTTGATTTCAACACCAATCTTTCAATCACATAACTAGAGTCAAACATTTGAGATTATGTGTGATGTGAGCAATTTTGCTATGAGTGCAGTCCTAGATCAAAAATGTGGAAACATGACTCATGCTATTTATGACACTTCTCGAACACTCAATCTAGCTTAATGCAACTATTCCACCACTGAAAAGGAGCTTTTAGCTATTGTATTTGCTTTGGTTAAATTTAGACCTTATTTGCTTAGTTCTAAAGTGATTGTATATTCTGATTATGCAGCAATAAAGTACCTTTTATTCAAGAAAGACGCAAAACCATGGATGATTAGATGGATTCTCCTACTCCAAAGTGATTGCATATTTTGATTATGCAGCATTAAGGTACCTTTTATTGAAGAAAGAAGCGAAACTATGGCTGATTAGATGGATTCTCCTACTCTACGAGCTCGATTTGGAGATCAAAGACATGAAAGGTGTAGAGAATTCAGTTGCGGGTCACTTTAGTTGAGCGGTGAAGGAGGAGGATTCAACACCTTTGCAAGAATTCTTTCCAGATAAGCAATTACCAAAACTTCAAGGTAAGGTTCCATGGTATGCTGATATTGTGAACTATCTAATGAACCATGAGATACTTAATGATTTGAGTAAGGCTAAATGAAATGGGGTAAAGATTGATTTGAAATATTATATTTGGGATGATCCTCAATTGTGGAAGTGCTATTCTAACCAAGTGATTAGGAGATGTGTGCTTGAAAATGACTATGAATCAATTTTGAAATTTTTTCATTCGTATGCTTGTGGTGGTCATTTTGGGCCTAATAGAATTGCTAGGAAAATTCTTGAGGGTGGTTTTTATTGGCTAAATATATTTTGAGACTTCTATATGTTATGTAAAGTATGTAAGCAATGCTTGAAACAAGGTAATTTATCCCATAGAGATCAAATGCCTTTATCTCTAATACATGCATGTGAAAATTTTTGATATATGGGACATCAATTTTATGGGACCATTTCTTCCTTCTTTTGGTTTTGTTTACATTTTCTTGGCTGCAGATTATGTTTCTAAATGGGTGGAAGCTAAAGCCACCAAGACTAATGATTCTAAGGTTGTTGCAGAATTTGCCAAGTCTAACATTTTTGCTAGGTTTGGAACACCAAGAGCATTGATTAGTGACAGGAGTACTCATTTTTGCAATCTATTAGTAAAAAACCTTTAAAACAAGTACCACGTCACTCATAAGGTGTCTAAAGCCTATCATCCACAGACGAACGGATAAGCAAAGGTGTTAAATAGAGAAATCAAGTCCATTCTTGAGAAAATGGTGAGCCCAAATTGTAAAAATTGGAGTTAGAGACTTGGTGATGCTCTTTGGGCATTTAGGACTGCATACAAGACACCGATTGACATGTGACATGTCTCCATACCGACTGATCTATAGAAAGTCATGTCATCTTCTATTAGAAATTAAGCATCAAGCCTTTTGGGACATTAAGTAATGCAATATGAAGATGAATGCGGTCGGTGAACAGAGGAAACTGCAACTGCAAGAATTAGAAGAGTTTAGACTTGAATCTTATAATAATGTAGAAATTTACAAGGAAAAGACGAAATTATTTCATGACAAGATGATTGTTAGGAAGAATTTATGGTTGGACAAAAAGTTCTTCTCTACCATTCATGACTTAAGCTTTTTCCAACTAAATTGTGTTACCGCTGGATTTGACCTTTTGTTGTTACTAATGTGTTTCCACATGGTGTAGTTGAAATTAAAAGCTTGCAAACTAACAAAAAATTCAAAGTCAATGGTCATCGACTGAAACCCTTCTCTGAAGGATTCCAAGTGGAGATGTGAAAATGATAGGGTTAGAAAACCCTCATTGTGAAGACTGAGCAATATGGAGTCAAGTCAACTATGGTAAACAAAGATGCTGCTTGGGAGGCATCCTAAAGGAAGTTGATTTGCATCTCTTTACATTTTTGCAATTGCTATTTTCCTTAAATGCCCCATTTCTAGCATTTGATGTTACATTGGGGACAATGTAAGTTTTAAGTGTGGGGGTGGGGATCTTAGTTTTATATTAGCTTTTATGCATGCTTTGAGCTTAATTAATGCTTATGTGACTTTTTGGACGGTTTTTAAAATTAAACGACTAGAATCGAAAATTTTCCTATTTTCTATTACTTTTAAGATTATTTAGTCATAATTAGAGTGTGAATTGACTAGAAAAATCCATGGCAACCTTAGCAGGGACTTTTTCCCTTGTGATCGATTAATGTGCATTATTCTTTAGAAGAGCGGTAACTAATGGTAAACAAAAACCAGTGAGGTTTTGAGCCATATTAAATGAGGTTTTGAGTCATATTAGACTGACACATTCATATTAATCTCACTGTCTTCATTTTGTGTGACCTTTATGACATATATATCCTTACTTTTCATTGATTTTCTATTCGAGACCACATTTTTATCACACACATTTTTTTGAAAATTATTAGGCATTTTGTGTTGATTACGAGCAACATTAGCCAAATTGCCTACCCATTTAGGTGAATTTTCCTTTGTTAACCCCCTTTGAGCTTTATTAGCCTTTTCTTTTGGATAAACCACAGTACATGCACCTAACCAAATGCCCTACTGAAGTCATCAAGCTAGTGGAGCAATTTTTAATTCTTAATAAATGTGATTGTATAAAAGCCTAGGTGTGGGGGTATGCATACATGTAGGTTGATTATAGTTGTTAAAATTTCATGTTATGAATCATATATTGATGTAGCTTCTATCACTTTTATATTCAAGAAAAAGAGAGAAAAATAAAAATAAAAGAAGAGGAGTAAAGAAAAGAAAATTGTGAGTTTGAATAAAAGTTGCAAGGAGGAAATATAAACGTTGTAAAAAGTTGTTAATTAATAGTTTATCCTCCATAAGTTGTATTGATTGGGTGTTTAAATATATTGCACGTGAGGAGGACGTTGTTTTGGATGGAGCATTGTTTGTGTTATGTTCATTTGGCTTATGGCATGAGAGCTTAATCAAGTTAGGAAACATAGTTGTTGCACTCTTTATGCTAACAATACCTAGTTTTAAATGAATGTCAACTTGTGCGCTTGATATCTTATTCAGTGTTACTTTTTCTTCACTAGCTTGATGGCTTTTATACTACATTACCCAAAATACATCTCACCTTAACCTTATCCACATTACAACCTTAGAAAAGTCCCTTGATTCATGATTATGCATGTGACTTTTAATGGTGGAGAAAGGTAATGATATGCAAAGTTGTGGATTGTTATGATTAAGAAAGGTTTTTGAGTGTACGTATGGAAATATCTTGTTTAAACACCTTTTATCCAAGTCTACCTCTAGATTACTCAGTTTCTAAGGGTGATGAATGTTGATTGATCATGAGTACAAGCTTTGAATGTTGTGTTATTGCTATAGGTTTTGAAAGTCCTTCACCTTTACTTATGGTTATCTACTATTAGGAAATATGAAACATGAGAAAAAGTTTTGATTTGTGATTTTGATTTTGATGATTTGCCCAAGGATGGCCAAAAACTAAGTGTAGGGGAACTTGATATGTGTTTAAATTTTAATTCATTTGATATACTACACTTAGTGGTTAATTCCTTAGAAATTCTTAAGATACTCACTTTAGCTCATATTTGATCTTAGGTACTTACAGAAAGTAAAGAAGTTGAAGTTACCCGAAAGCATGTCATTGAAACCATGTTCTCAATTTCCATATTCTGTTGATTCATGGAGCATAAAAACGAAGAGGATTGAAAGAAGAAAAGGCAAGAGAGAATGTCAAATGAAGAACAAAAGAAAGAGAAGTCTCAAGGTCAAACATTAGATTACATGGGCATGAGAAATCTCTCACGCCTATACAACATCTCTCACAGTCATGCATGGTCGTGCATGGCTATGCATGGCTCTGCAATGATCTTGCATGGTCATGAATTCTCACACCTGAGAATTAACTGGAGAAAGTCAAGTGTCCTATCTATGTGTCACTCAGCTTTAAACCTAAATTTTAATACATAAGGAAAAGGTAGTGATGGCAGAAAGACATGCGGGAGAAAAACCTAGCCGATATTATTCTTCATTCTTCAACACTGACAATGGCAATGGAGAGGATGGCCGATGGTGAGAGCTTGAAGATGGAGGTGGAAGCCTAACTTTCTTAACACCAGTTTGGAGGTGCAGTCAAGGTCAAGAAGCACATTAAGCAGAATGTTGATGTGTATCATTTTCTTTACCTCTTTTTGGATTGTTTATGTTATCTTGCATGGATTGATTGGGTATTGTATGAGAATGATTTTAATGCTCTATTAAATCTTTGTCATGAAAACCCATAGCTAGAACTTGAATGTGGTACATAATAGTCGTGTTAAAGTTTGTATGTGCCAACTAACAGTATTAAATCATTATAGATAACCTAATATAATTAAATAATTCGAGCTTGTGTGATTGTTACTTAGATTGATCTATTTTTCTCGCTTGTAATGCGACTGTCTGGATAAACTTAGAGAGCTTGTTATAGGTTTCTCGATAGTTAAGGTTAATTAATGAGCTCTTCTTGATTAACTTTGATCTAAGGAAAAACTGGAATTAATAGAGCATATTGTTAGTTCACGATCAATAGTCTTAAGAGAGGTGTAAAGACGATAATTCATCTATGAAATCATGCTTAGGCCATGATTAAACTAAAGAACCAAATTTCAACTCATTCATCAACTTTATCACTTTGTTGCTGTTAATTTGATTTGCTTTTATAGATTTAGTTTTATTTTTCTTCTAATTTGCTTCAAACCAAAAACCCCCCTTCTTTGCTTGTATAGATAATTTAGGAAAGTAAATGGAATTAATCTCTGTGAGATTGACCTAGACTTATCGCTAGCTATACTTTAGTCTAGTTAATTTGGTAGTGTTACGACAAGTGACCAATAGGTCCTAGCAAAAAGATGGAGTTTACCAAATGTTAGACCCCACTTCCAGAGCCCAACATTCGTAGTCACAAGAAGTGTGCTGGACTGAATCATAGAATGTGAGCAAACATTTCTTCAACTTCATAACAGATTTTGGGAAACCTCAAACTGGAATCACAATTTGACTTCTTCATAACCTTTTTCCCCCATTGTCTTAAGTTTCTAATGACACCAAAATCATTCGATGTGGTTTAGAATTTTAAGAGTTAAGTTTTATTCCAATTAGCGCTCATTAGTCATTCTCAGTTCATCTTCATTCTTTAATACCGTAAGTGACGGGCCCTATTTTTCGAGTCATTCTTATACTGAAGCAAATATTCTATGCTCAACTTCCATCCAATTATTGTAAGTCTTAGGGACTGGGTTAAAATTCGATTCCTTTACATCATTTGTAACTCTATGTCTCTAGTTTGTCTAGACACAAGATACATCTCGTTTGGATGTCAGATAACAAAGTTATGGCCGAAGGAAATCAAACAAGGTTCTGTCCTCAATCATATTGAACCTATTAGGAACAATGGCATAACTTGCTCTAGGGATATCAGGTAAAGGTCATTCTTGAAGGGTTCAAAAGAGGACTTCAATATCTACAACTTCCATGAAGACATTGAAGTAAGATTTTGTCATCTAAAGGGTCAGAATTTGGACCAGACTATACAAGAAGAACAATGATCAAAAGAAGGTTATGAACAATACATAGAAGATATCTTACAATTGGCATAGATTTTTCTAAAGATATCAAATTAAGTAGTTCTTTAGATGATTCCAAAGTGGAATTCAAGATCTACAACCTTCATGAAGACCTTGAAGACAAATTCTATCATCTGTAGGGTCAAAAGTAGGACCAGACGATGGGAACAGATGAAGTTAGATGAAGGGTCAGACGAATTGGAAAAATTGCCATAACTTTCACAAGAGAGGTCCAATTAAGGCATTCTTTAGATGGTTTGAAAGGGAACTTCAAGATCTATAATTTTTATGAAGACCTTGAAGATAGAGTCTATTGTCTAGAGAGTCAAATTTGGACTAGACGATAGGGTTAGATGAATAGTGCACTAGATGAAATGAGGTCATCACCAGATGATATGACGTCACCAGACGATACGTCCTCACCAAATAAAGCATCCTCACCAGATGATACATCCCATTATTCCTGAGCATCTCCACTTATAAGGATCATAGATTTCGACTCCAATGTCCAAAAATTCCATACTATATACCGTTAGAAAGCTAGAAAGATAATCTATAACTTCTATGAAGACAACTTTATCAAATTCAACCTAGATCATTCCAGATTTTTCCTGGAACTCAGAACATGAATTCTCACTATGGAAGACTTGAAATTTTGCATTTCGTAAACTTAGAATGTCCTGAGCTTAACCATTCAGCTACCAAATTGACTTCATTAAGCTCTCAAATCTCAACTCATTTGTCTCATCACCTTCAACTACATCTGATTAGTTATAATTCCTATCTTCCTTTCTATAGTATCTCACTTATGCATATATATATATATATATATATATATATATATCAACGATTTATGGTCCAAAATCATCAACTCAAGTTGATTACTTCTTCACGTATATCTAACTTCAACTCACATCATCCATGCATCATTCACATTTCATTAACATCAAAAGAATAAAGTTTTACAAATCTTTAATGGCATTCCAAGCCACATTACATCATCGTCTCAAAATCTCAAATTACAAAAGGTTCTTGAACAAGCAAACTTCTTGCTTTCCCAAAATCAACTCAAACTAAAAAATAAGCAAATTTGGAGAAATGCCCTTAAGCTTTTGATCACTTGGTCTTTTAGCTATCATTTGAAGATGGGATAAAAAGGGGGTGAGTTTAAAAGCTCGTGGTTAACATTTTATAACAAAAAATAAGCAAAACCTTTGAAAGCATTTACTTGTCGCAGAAAACTCTCTTTGAGTTCATAAAACACATGTTTCTCGAATTCTTATCGTGTAGTCAAATTTATAAACCATAAAATATGAATGCATCAAACTTGTTCACATATCATAAGCATATCAGAATGGTTTGGGTAAATCCATGAACATGACGAACGACACATTTCCATATAATGGTCCTGTGTAGTCATAAATTTGAGGCACTATCTCTATTCCACATAATGATTTTGTATAGGCGTAAAATTGAGGGAGTCCATGAAGGAGCTCCATATCACTAACGGGTAGGTAGGAGAAGCCTTTAACTTGGTCAATGTGCAAATGACATTCTTGAATGGATTACACCAAACCCATATAATATGTAATTTATGAATTGAAAACCATTTGCCCAAATGGCACATTCTTAGAAACTTGATTTCATATACTTGTAAACATATTGCCAAAAATGGAACTTTTCTGAATCTTGACTTTTCATAGACATGAGATATTTCGAAAACATTTCCGAAAACATGATTCCATAAATATGTTTCCTTTAAAAAAAATTGTTTTCAAAATCTTTTCACATATCAACACAATTCATATATCAGATATATAACAGATTTTCATTTCATTTAATAAGCGATAGATGCAACATTTATAATGAAATTGAAATCATTAAACTTTCTTAATTCAAAGAAAACATGTGGTAGGTTATTTACTCTATTATAAACATGTACCTACCTTGATTGCCTTGCTTATAGGTTTGCTCAAAATGTCTCTACTCTTGCTTCTCTTGTCTTTTTTAATTTCCTTGATTCCTCACCAAATGAAAAGATCTTTAGCTCAAATGGAAGCTCTTCTCTTTCTCTACCTTTTTTCCTTCTTGAAAAACCTCAAAATCTCTCTTGAAGGCTAACAAAATTGAAACCCTAGCTTGTTTTCTCTTCTTTTCTCTCAATCACTGAAATCTCTCTTCTTTCTCTTCTTCTCCCCCAATTCATGTTTTCTCCTTCTCTTAAATGTAAGATCACATTTTCCTCTTTCAATCCTACCCTTAATGAGTGTGCAATGTCCATTTTATCCTTCCTTATATGCCTTATGTTCTTTATCCTTAAGTGTCTTGCGAAAAACACCCTTGAACATTCTTATAACCTTAACACTTTAATTCCACTTACCCATTCAATAAATCCTACTAACTTTGACATAATAATTAGCTCGAAAAATTTAATCTACCAAAACCTCAAAAATCATTTAAATCATGCTTATTCATAAAAAAAATTTTGGGGGCCAACAACATTACAGAAGGGCTCGAACTGAATTCATCTTTGCCGCTGGAGCAAATGTTTCCTTATAATTCACACCATAGGTTTGGGTAAACCCTCTTGCTACTAATAGCACCTTGTATCGATCCATAATTCCTTCTAGTGTTTGTTTTACAACAAACACCCACTTATAACTAACTGGGCTTTTAGCAGGTGGAGCGACACCAACTCCTATGCCTGATTTTTTTCCAACACCCTCATCTCCTCAAACATGGCTTCCCTCCATTTCGGATCAAGCATAGCAAGCCCCCAATTTTCTGGAATACGTACAACAAATAAAGAGGTTACAAAACTTTGATAAATAGGAGACAAGGAACTATATGAAACAAAGTTAACAATATCATAGCAATACTGAGAAGGGGGCAAATACCTTGACGTTGTCCGTTTTGCAAATCAATTGGAAGGTCCAAGTCAGGATTAGTAGAATTAAAAGAAATAAAAGAGATGGAGGGAGCGGTACTGTCATGATAGGAAGAGGTGGAGGTAGGCTGAGACTACGGAGCATCCTCCTGAAGCCCTGACTGACTACTTGTAAATTGCAAAACATACTGTATTAAACCCTATTGTAGCTGTTCACTCTCCTTTGGACCAATAAAAAAAATCTCCCCCTCTCCCTGATGCCCCTCCTTGCCTTCTTCTAGATATCTCTCACCATTACCAAACAACAAGGAGGTGCCCAATAATGGTGGGTTTGCCATCTCCAACTGTGGGTCGCCAATCTCCCCTTAATCTTGATAAAAAGAGCCACTAGATGGGGTCAAATCCAAGGCATTACCTACCAATGTATTGAGTATTTCTCCTTCAGCACCATATTCAAAGAATTATAGAAGGTTTCATCTTCCCGAAAAGTCACATATATGGAAACAAGGAATCGATGCTTCTGAGGGTAGTAACACTTATACCCCTTTTGAACACTCGAATAGCATAGAAACACACACTTTAAAGATCGAGGATCTAATTTACTCATTATGGGATGATGATCACACACGAAATCGGTACATCGAAACACCTTAGGAGGGTCAATGAATTAAGGGGGCGTTTGGTTTGAGCACGGGATTGGGTATGGATATGGGTATAATAGTAGAAGGGAATGGGAATGAGTATGAAAAATAAAAAATGATGTTTGGTTTGTAACTTGGGTTTCTGTATTAATACCAATAATGTTGTTTGGTTTGTT
>JANITW010000004.1:41684905-41708286 GCA_027564335.1 Erythroxylum williamsii | reverse complement strand
TACTAATTATTCCCTATCAATCCCATCCTATGACAAATTTCCTATTTTACCCTTCTAGTAGGGGGTGGGATGTTACACTTATGTTTATTATGCACTAACTTAATTCTAACATTTCTATTTAATAATTCTAATTTCTATTCATACTTGCTAAATTAATGGACTAAATTCTAAAAATATATTAATAAATAATTTGAGGTCCAACAATTCTCTTCCTCTTAAAGAATTTCGTCCTCGAAATTCTTACCTGAGTCTACCATGTGGGTACTTCTCCTTCATGGTTTCTAAAGGCTCCTATATTGCCTCCTCTCTTGCATGATTCTTCTATGGACTTTAACCAGCTTCACAGTCTTATTTCTCAAGACCTTGTGCTTTGAATCTAGAATCTCTACTAGTTGTTCTTCATAAGTCAAATCCTCTCTTAATTGAACCTCTAAAGGTAGGACTATATGTGAAGGATCTGATCTATATCTTCTCAATATTAATACATGGAAGACATTGTAAATCTTAGATAATCTGGTGGTAGGGCTAACTTGTAAGCTAGAGGCCCAATCTTCTCAATAATCTCATAAGGGAATATGTATCTTGGACTGAGCTTGCCCTTTTTACCAAATCTTAAGACTCTTTTCGATGGAGAGGCTCTAAGAAATACTTTGCCTCCAACTTCATATTCCATCTCTTTTCTATGCACATTTATATAGCTCTTCATCCTATCTTAAGTTGCTTTGAGTCTCTGCTTCACCAATTTAATCTTATCAATTATGGCTTGTACCAACTCAAGTCCTAAAAGTCTCTTTCACCTTCCTTATCCCAACAAATAGGAGTTCTGCACCTCTTGCCATACAAGGCTTTATAATGTGTCATTTGAATTCCTGAGTAGTAGGAACTATTGTAAGCAAACTCAATTAAAGGTAGATGATCATCCTATGACCTTTTGAAGTTTGTAACACAAGCTCTTAACATTGCCTCCAATGTCTGCATTGTCCTCTCTGATTGGCCATCAGTCTGTGGATGGAAAGCTATGCTAAAATACAACTTAGTTCCCAAAGTCTTTTGTAAGCTTTCTTAGAATTTGGAGGTGAATCTGTGATATCTATCCGAGACTATAGAACTTGGAATCCCATGAAATCTGATTATTTCATCTATGTATTTCTTAGCCAAGGCATCTAAAGAATCTATTTGTTTAATTGGCAGGAAATGTGTTGACTTGGTTAGCCTATCAACAATCACCCATATTGCGTCATACTTTCTGCTGGTCTTTGAAAATCCCATCAAGAAATCCATTGTAATCTTCTCCCACTTCCATTTAGGAATAGACAAAGGTTTAAGCTTGCCGGTAGGTGCTTGATGTTTTGCTTTAACTTGCTGGCACATTAAGCATTTTCTAGTATACAACATCTTTGTTCATTACTCCCCACCAGAAGTGCTCATTTAAATCTCTATACATTCTTATACTCTCCGAGTGTATTGCATATGGAGCATTGTGTGCCTCATCAAGAATTTCATCCTTCAACTCTTTCATGTCTAGAAAACATAATCTGTTACCTACCACTATCAATCTATCTTCTCTTATCTCTATTTTAGAGGGCTTACCATTTTTAATTTCTTCTCTGAGCTTGCTCAAGTACTCATCTTCCTCCTGTAATTTTTTAATATTCTCATTTAATGCTGGTCTTTTTCTAAAATTAGCCAATATACAACCAGATTCTACTTGCCTCAATATCACCTTAAGTTTGGTTAATTCCTTTAACAAAGGAAGACATATTTCCTCCACATGTTCCATAGTAGATTTTCTATTCAATGCATCCATTACTAAATTAGCTTTCCATGGGTGGTAGTTTATTATTAAGTCGTAATCCTTTAGTAGTTCTAACCACCTTCTTTGCCTTAGATTTAACTCTTTTTGGCTCATCAAATATTTAAGACTCTTGTGATTTGTAAATACCTTGACGATGACTCCATATAAGTGATGTCTCCATATTTTCAATGCAAAAATTATGACAGCCAGCTCCAAGTCATGTGTAGGATAATTCATCTCATAAGGTTTTAATTACCTAGAAACATAGGCAATCATTTTATCTCCTTGTATCAACACACACCCCATTTCTTTCCTTGAGGCATCGTTATATACTATGTATCCATCACTACCTGAAGGCAAGGTTAGCATTGGTGCAGTTGTGAGTCTTTTCTTCAATTCCTCAAAGCTCTTCTAACATTCTTCTGTTCACACAAACTTCTGACTCTTCCTTGTCAATTTGGTGAGTGGGGCGACTATCATGGAGAAGCCTTCTACAAATCTTCTAAAATAACTAGCTAAACCCAATAAACTCCTCACTTTTGCTATATTCTTAGGTGCTTCCCATTTAACTACAACTTCTATTTTCCTTGGATCCACATGTACTCCTTTTTCTAAAATTACATATCTAAAAAACACTACTTCCCTTAGCCAAAATTTACATTTATTGAATTTGGCATACAACTCTTTCTTCTTTAATGTCTCCAAGGCAATCCCTAAATACTCTGTATACTCTTTGTCACTTTTGGAATAAATCAATATATCATCAATAAAGACTATGATAAATTGGTCTAAGAAAGACTTGAAGATTCTATTCATTAAGTCCATAAAGGCTACAGGGGCATTTGTTAATCCAAAGGGCATAACTAAGAACTAAAAATGCCTATATCGTGTTCTAAAGGTAGCTTTTGACAAATCAGACTCCTTTATTCTCAATTGGTGGTAACCAGATCTTAAGTCCATCTTAGAGAAAACTTGTTCCCCTTACAAGTGATCAAACAAATCAATTGATCAAAAAAATCATCTATATGTGGGAAGGGATATCTGTTCTTGATGGTGACATGATTAAATTTCCTGTAGTCCACACACATTCTCAATGATCCATCTTTCTTTTTCACAAAAAAAATTAGAGCTCCCTAAGGTGAGGAGCTAGGCCTAATATAATCTTTCTTCAACAGCTCTTCAAACTACTCTTTAAGCTCCTTCAATTTTGCCTTAGTGATTCTATAAGGTGGAATAGATATTGGTACAGTGCCTGGAAGAAGCTCGATGGGAATTGTAATTTCTCTAGGTGGTGGTAGTCCTGGTAATTCCTCTGGAAAGACATCTGGAGATTTCATGACCACAAGAATATCTTCTAACTTTCCTTCATCTACCTTCGTGTCTACCACATATACCAAGAATTCTTCACATCCTTTCCTCATCATTTTCTCTATTATTAGAGGCGAAATAATTCTAAATAGGCTTGCTTTCTTATTTCCTATGAACACCACCTTTTCACCTTTGTCTAACTCAAACTCTACTGTCTTCTGTTTGCAATCTAAATTGGCATTATATTTTTCTAATTTATCCATGCCCAAAATCACATCTAATCCCCCCTCCCCCCTCCCTCCCCATCTTCAATGGCATTAAATCCACCACTACTTTTCCTCCACCAATGTACATTTCACAATCTCTATATACTTGAATAATAATGATATATTAGCCAATTGGGGTATTAACCATCAAAGAACTATCTAACGGGCTCAAACTTCTACCATGCATAATCTCACTTGACGAAACAAATGAATGAGTAGACTTTGGATCAATTAAAACAACACTATTGTCATTAAAAATTTGAACATACGAGTCACAACCTCTAGAGCTACTTCTGCATCCTCCTTCGTCATTGCAAACACCCTAGCTAGTGCTTGCCCCCTTGGTCTTCCTGGACAATTTACTTTCTTAGTTGCAATAGAACTTCCCACTTTAGTTGCATCTTAACTCCCACAATCTCAGCCCTTTTTGAAGCTTACATCTGAGCTCCCTCCCGTTTTGCATACTACTAGCACACTCTAGCCATAAGCCCTTTTTCTCCACAGTTAAAATAAGCTCCACTCAGCCTATAGCACTCCCCTTTATGGAATTTGCCATAATGGTCACATTTGGGAATGGATAGCTTATCTCCCTCTCCCCTTCTACTTCCTCCAGCCATTGAGACTTGATGAGAGATAGTTCTCATATGTTTGGACCTGCTTGCACCCCTACTCCTATCTTCAAACTATACAGGGAAAGTCTTTGCACTCCTCTCTAGCATAGGAGCAGTACCTCCTCTCCTGAACTGTTCTCTTCCTTTTCTCTTTCTGTTTAGTACGCTCTTTATATTCTCCATATTCTCAACCCTTAACACAACTTCTACCAGCTGTTGAAAGTCACAGAAATTTTGTCCCACTACTTTTTCTCTAATGGCCAAATGCAATCCCGCTTCAAACCTACAGCACTTGTTGCTTTGCTCATCATCATCTCAGCTGCATATCGGGACAATTGTGTAAATTTACGCTCATATTCACTCATTGTCATCTCCCTCTAGGTAAGACTCAGAAACTCCCTTTGCTTTTGCTAGATATATAACTCAGACAAATATTTCTTCCTATAAACGACTAGGAAGTCCTTCCATGTCAACACTGGTAGTTTTATCTAACTCCCTAGTACACTTTCCTACTAATGCAGGGCATCTCCCTGTAACAAGCTTGTAGCATATTCAACTTTTTCATTATCCTCATAATCCATTTGTTCCAATATCCTTTCTGTCTTCTTCAACTATGTTTTCGCTTCTTCTGGATCTTCTATAAAAATTCACTGCCCCATACTTCCTAAGCTTATCAAATTGCTTTCCTTACTTAGCTGGGGCTGGGGTAGAATTTTATGGCATCTAGCCCGTGGCCTAGACAAAAGCCTGAGCAAAGGCTTGGAGCAATATAGGATCTAAGGGAGTAGGCACTTGCTCATGCAGAAGAGGTGACTCATGCGTTTGTGATTGAAAGGGCTCACTACCATGCCCTACAAAAGCTTCAACATTTCCTGGGCCTCTAGACTCATCAATGCCTTCCTCTCTTGTAGGTGCAACAGATCTTTACAAAATTTCTCGTGTTCTTCTATGAGGTGACATCTTACTCCTTCAATTTAAACATTAACATTTAGCTTACATTTCATTTTAATCTATTTCCTACATGTATACATGATACGCATGTCACTCAATGCAATCAATCAATTCAACAATGCAAACAATTAATCTCACATCATAATAATTCATATCACAATGTATCCTAAACCTAGGAATCCTTAAAAACTATCGGCTCCGACACCAAAAATGTTGGGCCTATGTCTCAATACTTATTACAAAGCTACATTACGAGAGGATTGGGTGAAGATCATATGAGAAGAAGGCTAAAAGCTCCAAATTATAATGAGAAACTTAAAAACCCGTGTTTTACTCAATTTGGTGAGTTCCATCAGTCACCCTTGCTTACTCCTAACATGACACTCAAACTTATAAAAATCATCTCTTAGTTTTGATGTCCAAAAATTTTAAACTTTCCACCATTGGAAAGCTAAGAGAATATGCTACAACTTTTATGAAGACAACTTTGTCTGATTCTACTTACATAAATACAATTTAATCATTGAAATCAAGATACAATTCCTATCAAGGATAGTGCTACAGACTCTGCCAGCACTAGTGATGTTATCGTGTAAAGTCTCTCTCACCAGAAGTTCAACATTTTCAAACTTTATTCCATTGGAATGCTAAAAGGATATGCTACAAGTTTTATGAAGTAAACCTTGTCTAATTCTACCTAGATTAATACAATTTATTCACAGAAGTTAGAGTCACTACTCTTGTCCAAGGTAGTACTATAGCTTTGTTCCCCCTTTTTCTTCTTTTGCCTATTACGAGCTTTTACAATTTCTAAAAACAAAAGACCCAGATCTAACCAACCACTAAATGTACATACATGACTCTTAACATAACAATTTATTTTAAGTCTATCCAGGGCCATCTAACAATATACTACTCCATCTCTAACAATAGTTAACAACTTATCAAAGAAGATAGTTATGAACATGTACAAAGGGAAATTCTTAAACTCTTAATCTCATTACTCAATCAAAACAGAGTTTTAGCACAGCTTTAATTACATATCAACAGCCACATCAATAGCTTAATACAAAATATAAATGTATGCTCATGTTTGAAATGCTTATAAAGCTCCCCAAAAATATAGTTGAACTAACTTAGTTATAAGAGGTAGCCATCTTGGAGTTTGCCAAAGCTTTGTAAGGATCAATAATCTTCTTGTTCCGCACCTAAGGAGTAAAAAAAATAATGGGTTGATCTATGAAGCTCAGTGACTAATAGGTTTATAGCCATTGAAAACGAGCACATAATTAAGCATACATGTATGTATATCTCTCATTTTAATCTAGCAATTAAATCATTAACAGTTCTAGCTCAAAGACTCATAGTTAAGGATGTTAACACATAAAACATATCATATATATTTAACCATCAAAACATAACACTCAATTGTGTATCATGCTCGACAAATCAAAAATGAAATGCACAAACACAATGGCTTAAGAATCCCATGGATTGAAATGGAGAAATTGAAGTTTACACCATAAACTAAATCAATCCGTTTCTTAGGAGCTTATGTGCTACAGGCGGGTAGCTGGGAGAAGGTTTTAAATCAATGTGTACATGATGAACAAAATGGTATCTCTCTTGCCTAAACACAAGCAAATTTTGATGCATAATTCATTTCATCATATGTTGATACTTTCATGCTTCTTATGCTTTTTTCCTTCTTCATTAATACAAAAAAATGTCATAACACCTTTCAAGGTATAACATGATAATAAATCATAGAGCATTTTCCAACAATCGCAACAATTCAAGTCAAGCAATTAAGCATACACACACAAGCCAAATGGGAACACCACGGTAGAAAGCTAAATGGGAAACCAAATCCAAAACTGACACTAGGAGAGACCGTAAGAAAGGCGAAAAAGATTAAAATTAAGAGCCAAAAAAGGAGGCCAAATTCAAACGTAAACATAAGAATAAAAACAAGAGGAGAGAAAAGCCAAAAAGCATAAGGGTGGATAATATAAAGGTGGGACAAGAGATGAGAAAAGATTGTATCAATTAGTGGCTTGTTTGTAAGAATATAGAGAGTTAACATGGAGAGTGGAGACCAAGAAGTTTCATAAAAGAACAAGGAAGGATGCAAAGGTTGTGGTTAGAGAGGCTGAGGTTGGAGAAGATGAGAGGATGGTTAATATAGCATAATGATGGTATTGGATTAAGTTCTAGTCCTAGTTTTTCACACAAATAGAATTGTTATTAAGGTATGATATTATGAACAAAAAATAAACATGTTTAAACGGTCATATCAATTTCAATTATAGATACCAAATTATTTTCATTTTGGGAAAAAATCATAGAACAAAGATCATTTAAAATTATAATAGAGTATAACTAATAACCATGATATAAACTAAATGTTTACATTCAATATAAAACATTGACAAGAAAATGCTACAATACAATTTTTAAAGACATTGGTACTGAATTTTTAAAATTTTTCATTTTAATTCTACCTTTTTATTTTCCTAATTGGGGGTTAAATATTTATATTATGATCTAATAAGAAGATAACTTCTCATAACTAAAACATGTTTTAAATTTTACTGATATCTGAAATTCAATAAAAAAATTAATTAAACAATTATATATTAATTTAACAAAATAATAATAATGAAGATAATTAGAAAGTTGACGAAAATTCGATGGATAAGTTGGAGGAGTCTCGAATTAGTCTATGGCTATCTGCGTTGGCTTTGAAACAATAATTGATCAATCGTGATGAATAGTTGTCACTTCCATGTGATCCGTCCTTACTTTAAGAAAACTTTGGGATTATTATTTATTTAAAAATATAATATTTGTTAGTTGTCAGGGAAAAAATGAAAAACACGATAAGTGGGGAGAAATTCCATTGACTTGTCCTTCACTCTCTCTTGAAGAATTGTATGTAAGTTGAAAGCGGAGAGAATCAAGAAAAGAAAGGGGAAGAAAAATGGGCTGTGCTGGATCGTCACATTCCCAAGGGGGCGGTAAGATCACTGTATCATCTCTCTCTCTCTCTCTCCCCACCTTCTGTTTGGAAGGTCAGAGATCTTCCGAAAATTTGGCCATACACCGGTGAAGTGAATCTTTCCGTGCTTGTTTGTCCTTCACATTATTGGAAAAAGGAAGAATTTTATTATATTGAACAGACTACCCACTTCCACAATTAGGAAAAGAAATGTGTAACTGACGTTAAAACTTGTAGCTCTTTTTCTTTTTGTGTTTTTTTGGCAAATGTGCAGCTTTGTTTCTTGGTGATGCCTTTTGTTAGAGTTTAAAGTCTATGCTTTTAGCCTTGGTGGTTTTTTTTTTTTTTTTCAGTTTAGTTTGGTATGATTTGGCTTTGATTTTTCCAGATTCTAGGTTGTGGTTAGGAAATCCATGGAGTAGAGTTTCAACAAACGAGGAAGTTTAGGTGTTGTATCCATGTAAAGAGAAACCTACCGTTTGTTTCCTAGGAACCGAAAGAGAATAAGAAGATGAAGAATACTTGTTTCTTCAATATTTTTTAAAGAATATAATTTTTAATCTAAATTCATACAATTAATCTATCATTTTTGTTATTCGATATGTTCCTAGAGATTGATGTTAAACTATCGTCTACATATATATATATATATATATTGATGTAGTCTAACTCTGAATTGTCAATCGACCAAGATATTCATGGTTAAGAAGTGCTTTTCAAGGATTTTCTCTAGCAAGATATAGGAGATTGCACAGTGATTTGTTTTTCTATTGCTTTCTACTTTAACTTCATAATTACTATACAATATGAGTTGACGAATTTGTAGGGTTAGGTAATTACGTTTCCTCAGCAAAGTGTATCTGTACCAAAATTAGCTGTCTTAATTCAAATAACTTTGTCAGAAGCCGATTTTATTGGAAGCATTATAGATAGGAAGTCTCATCAACTACAACTCATCTTGAATGTCAATTGTGTCCTAAACCTCCTGCACTACCAACATTTTGGAGTTGAGAAATATTTTTTGCCAAAAAGTTCGGACTTCAAACAGTTCCTAAGCATGTTTTTCCTTTCTCCATATTGGCACCAACTAGAATTTGAAGGAACATAAAACTAAAACCATGGTATCCCTATAACAAAGCATATTCTTTGACAAATAGCATCGATCTACATTTATTATTTGTTCTATTCATTGTTGTTGAATATTTTTTTGTTCTTAGAGAATCAAATCTTGATAAACAAATAGGCAAATGCATAAATGAGACTCTGTGTTAGTCTTGATAGCAATAAGGTCTCCAAGTTGAGTTTAGTGGTTCCTCATCCGTGAACTTGAAGCTTTTGTGGTAGTACACCTCTTTTTTTTACTATTCTTATCCTACAATTTTACAATTTATAGCATGGAGCTCATATACTTCTAAAACAATCCTTTAGTTTCTTTGTATAATGTTAAGCAAGGAGCTCATATACTTCTAAAAGAATCCTTTAGTTTCTTTTCTTTTCTAGATGCAATTTTGTTGATATTATGGAAATAATCAGCTATTATCTCTAGAATTAATTAGCTGATGCTCTTTAGATATTTATTTAATATTCTATTAATTAGTGCGATTTTACTGCTTAGAATAAATAGTTTCTTCCTAATTTAAGAAGGTAATTAGGGTTGTATTGTCCTATATGTTCCTTGTACTATTCATTGAAAGATTAAGAAAGAATTACTTTGTCCTCTTTCTTCATGTTATCCAAGCCATGGCTCTTCTATAATATCTTTTGTCTTCCTTTCTTCGTTCAAATCAGTCCTAAATGGACTATTGCCTAGCTATGACTGGCAAATGGAGAAACTCTTCATCCTCCAATGATGATTTAAGCAGTCCAAGTGTTTCTGATCCCAGTGTTATGACTGGGAACGGACAACATAACCGTGATTTTCTTAGCTCAAATTTGCCTTTTCAATTGAATAAACAATAAATTTGGCCATTGACGGTATAGGAAAACTCGGGTATTTGACGTGAGTGACAACATTTGAATGATCCAAATATGGCAATATGAAGGTCCGAAATTCTTTGATCACAACTTGGTTGATTAATTCCATGGAACTTGCAATTAGAAAACCTCTTTTTTTTTACCAACAACGAAAGATGTATGGGATGTGGTTCAAGAGATGTATTTTGATATTGAAATTTCTTCTCAATTTTTTGAACTAAAAACGAAGCTATGGAACGCCAAGCAAAGAGACATGATGTTACATTGTTTATAGCGAACTTGTAACCTTGTGGCAGGAATTGGACCTATGTTATGAAGATGATTGGGATTGTCCGAATGATAGTATTCAACATAAGAAAAGGGAAGAAAATGATAGAGTTTATGTTTTTCTTGCATGATTGAATCAAGAATTGGATGAAGTTAGAGGCTGAATTTTGGGAAGAAAGCCTTTACCCTCTATCAAAGAGGTTTTCTCGAAAGTAAGGAGAAAGGAGATGAGGCAGAAAGTGATGGTTGGCAACACCAAATCAAAGGCTGAAGGTTCTGCACTCGTGTCAAAAGGAATAGATGCTAAGGGAGAGAGAAAAAACAACAAAAATACGTGATGTGATCATTGTAAACGTGATTTACACACCCAGCAAACATGCTGAAAAATTCATGGGAAGCCGAAAAATTGGAAGAAAAAATAGTTCAAAGGCAACCACAACTCCCAAGCCAACACTACTGAATCCAAGCCCGAAACGTCTTCTTACACGCAGCCTTTCACAAAGGAACAGATAGAGCGAATTTGTAAAATTCTTCAGTCTCAAAATTTCTCTAGTTCAAATCCTACCTATTCTTCAATTCCAAAATAACATTGATGCCTTTTTTAAAGGCAAGAATAATCTAAGAAGACATTTTATAAATTTGGGATTAACTTGGTGACATGAGGACGAATATCATGGACAAAACATGTACTCCCAAGTATATGAGGCTCAATAGTGAACAAGGGTTGCAAAAGAGAATATGATAAGGAATCCTATCATGAAGGATGGATGGTAGACGATTAATCAAAAAAGGACTATAGAGACCATATTAGCCCAGAAATACATGGATACATGTGTGTAGAATAGAAGTGCTCTGGCTACTTCGAGGAGATGCCTGTTTTTTCTTTCAGTTACACCGTTTTGAGATTGTATGTATCTACAAAAGAAGTTTGGTGAATAATTTCTTTTTTAAGCATGTTAGTTTGGAAGAGATCATCAAGATATTCTTTGGCATTGTCACTTTGCTAAGTATGTAAGGAAACATTAAATTGTGTTTTGATTTCAGCATAGAAAGTGGTAAAATGAAAAAATAGCTTAGAATGATTTTGCATTAAATAAAGCCAACTCATCCAAGAAAAATTATCAATAAAGTTTCACAAAATACTGAAACCCAGTTTTAGTTATAAGGGGACATGGACTCCAAAAATCTGAATGTAATAACTCAAATAGGAAACTAACTCTTTTACTGACTTAAGGAGCAGTAGACAAACGATGATGTTTTACAAATTGACATGACTCACAATCTAGAGACGACATTTTTAAATTTCGGATATAGTTTCTTCAACTCAAACAAGGATAGATGGCCTAACCAACATGGCATGAAATCCTCTGTCCCCATTTGTGAGTACCAACCCTGTCTCATTTGATCCAAGCCATTCATTTATGTGGGACCCAAACAAATGGATGGCTTGGATCAAATGGGACAAGGTTGGTACTCACAAATGGGGACAGAGGATCTGACCCCAACCAACATTGTGCTACAAAAGGAGTTGAGATCACGAAGCAAGTAATGGGTCTAGGCACCTATTCATGGATATCTAGAATGTAGAGGCCTCCTGACACATGTCCACTACCAATTAGCTTCTTTGTCATAATATCATGAAAAGGATAGTAATCCGGGAAAAATAAGATATAAGAAATTAGAGCTCAAGTAATTTTGCTAACAAATGTTAAGTTAAAAGAAAATCCTAGTAGGCCTATCACATATGATAGGGAAAGTATAGGAGTAGGGTGAGTAGTTCCAAAACCAAGAGTAGATAAGGTAGAACCATCTGCTAAAGTGACTTTGGGAGGAGAATTGTGAAGTGTAAAGGTTGTAAGAAGATTGGGATGACCTATCATATGGTTATTAGCACTAGAATCAATGACTAGCTGGGTGTTGGAGGAAGAAAGGAGAAGCTTGTCAAGATTACCTGTTCCAGCAATGGTAGTGATAGAGTTTAGCTATGCATGGCTTCTTTGTCCTGACAAAATTTAGCAAATTCATCCGCAGAGTCTAAGAATGTTTTCTCTAAAGATGTGTTGGGTGTGGTAGAAATAGCTGCAACACAAACTGAGTGAGAATTTTTTTATTTGTTTTGCAGTTTTAGACATGTGTGTTTGATATGATCTAGCTCATGAGAGTAGTTACATTTAACACTTCTTGTATCATGATTCCTCTTTTCTCAGCCCTCACTATTGTTTCCTTTATTTTGACTTCTATTAGAAGAACGTTTATTATTCTGACTGACAAGAGCACTTGAAGCCTAAACAGGTGGAGCAACAATAATAGTATTGTCTATACGTAGAACTCTGCTGAATGCCTAGTGTAATGAGGAAATTTTTGAACTAGAGAAGATTTGTGACTTTGCTGTATCAAATTGAGAATTAAGGCCTACCAGAAAACTCATGACTACCATTTTTTCCTGTTGAGTTTGTTGTACCTTAATATCAGGACTAAAAGGAAACAAAATATTGAGTTCTCTAAAAGGAAACAAAATATTGAGTTCTTCAAAAACCAGTTTGAAATTCATAAAATATGATTAAAGAGAATGATCATGTTGTTCAGCCCTATAACAATTCTTACAGATCTCATAGACATGAGAGATATCCTCTTTTCCCAAATACAAAAATTCCAAGTACTCCATTAATTTCTTAACATACTCACAGTGATTAATCATGCTAACCGTTTCAGAATCTATCGTATTCCAAATTTGCAAGAATAATTTGACACCATCTTTTAGCCATTCCATTCTTGTATTATCAGAAGGTGGATCATCTGTAAGATGTTCATCCTTGAAAATACTGTGCAAATAAATCATAAAAGTTTAGCTTTAGTTTAGATAATTAGGACCTATCAACTTATGTTCGATGATTTTAGACATCACTGTAATAATATCCATAACCATAGTTGATTTATTTTCATCAGCCATAGAAAATGAAGAAAATATACCCACAAAACTATGTCAAAATTATTTGGCTATGGGTAAGATATTGAAGAAACTCCGTAAGTCAAAAAGTACTTGCTATCAAGTTAGCCATTCCACATCCAAGGAACCTGCAGTTTCCAATAACAAAAAAAGAGTTACCTGCGGTGACAATATCACCAAACTGTTGAAAACATAAAGGAGCAGTCTTTGTAATCAGGCTAAGTGGCAGAACTGTGCACAAAGCCCTAGGCAGGTGATGGTGGTGGTGGTGGATCAGATACCCAAGTGAGTTGGAAGGGAGAGGCAATGGGAATCACAGCTCCATCACACGCACTTTCATGTGCTGGCTCATAGGACAGATGACAAACCTTTCTGGTGGCTTGTGGCTCACTTGCAAGACCTCTGGTGACCAGCTTTTGATCAGTCGGTGGCTGGCGACTCCATTGGTGCCGGCAGAGAGACTCAAATGTCACCTTAAACTGGTCACCCAAACACTACAACAAGTAGAAAAACAAAACTGAAATTCTGCCTTTGGGCAGAACGTTGAATTTTCAGACAGCCAAGTATGGCTCTGATACTATGTTAAGAATACTTAATGATTCGTATTTATTATAGACCTCTATTTACATGCATGATGTGTGCTTAGATGGTAGTGAAATAATGTCAATCCGTACAATCAAGCTTCCTAAGATCAAGCTATAATCCCCATAAAGTATCTTTACATTAATCGATAATATGTAACACGATGATAATCTTAAATGATGTTGTATACTTGATATGATGTTATTGCCAAACCAAGCATTTTTTGAGAGGGGTTAAGAAAGACGATCTATGTATGTAACCATTCATACTGATAAGTGAAACTAAAGCAGTAAATTTCAATTCTACACCAACTGGAGCTTGATTTATATTTATAATGTAGAGCATGTGAAATCTTGTTGATCTCGATATTATGGTCAAAATGTACCAGCATGTTGTCATGCTCTATATTTTCCTTTTTTATACTGGTAATTGTTAATATGTAGAGATATAGTCAAACAGCCATCAGTTTTATATCTATCAGGATTTAAGCCCTATTAAATGGGAATGTGCTTCTACCTCCCTTTCATCAAGCTAAAGTTGTAATGGCTCATGGGCTTTTCATTACATCATATGTTTGGTGGGTACTTGTTTGTTGCATTTTATAGAAAATCATACGTTGAAATTTTTGAGTGTTTATGTTAGAGATGTTCACTTTCTTTCATGCTTGGCATCCAAATTCTCATCCTGATGATTAATGTTCATTTTCTTAGCTTAAGTTTATAGCTGTAGCTAGCAAGTATATTAGCAGGAATAACCTTCATCATTGTTTATCTTTTCTTACCAACTTCTGGAGTTTGAAATACTTGCAACTTATGATTATGATAGTAAGTGCAAAGAAGATAAGAAAGCCAAAACCATGGAAGCATCCTCAGCCTATATCAAAGACTGAGCTTATACAAATGCGTGACGAGTTTTGGGATACTGCTCCTCATTATGGTGGAAGGAAAGGTAGGTTTTTTTTTTTTTGGAATACCTAATTTATCATTGTTTTCTGAACATGGGGAGCAGTTGATTACAGGATTTTAGAAATATTAAATGATCATATATGCTTTTAAACTAAACAAGCAGCATGGTTGGTCAGTGGTTAATAACAGTTCCAGAAAGGGATTAATTAATGATATTTTGATCATTAACAAATCTAAAGTTCATGCAATTGATACTAGTGATTGCTTGTTCTATTATGTTAATAAGATTTTATAATGATGTTCTGGTCAAAGTAGGCTAATTTTGTTTTCTTTTGGTAAACAAAGTCAGATATATTGAGTCAAATAGTAGCAGAAATAAGAGATATTCAGAGAATTGATAAGCAAGTGAAGGGAAACTGAGCTACCTATGTATGTATGTTATTTAACCTTTTAAATGGATGATGAGGCAGAACCAAATGGAAGTTCTCGTGCCTGGTCTTACCCATTGGACTTTTATAAACAAGTTCCTGTGTGTTCATATTGCAACTCTAAGCCTTTTTTTCAGAGAACCAATAGGAGAAAGCTTACAAATTTTGAAAGGAAAGACTCAGGGTGAAGTTTTGCATTTATGATGCACAAAATGAACATATAGGACAATTTACTTTGAGATTTGTATGGTCAAGTGTCCATTGCTTCCTTTTTTTTGTCATTAATGTAAAGATTCCTGTGCACTACTTTTTACCTATTAACATTATCAAAATGATGAAGTGGAAGAAGCTTATATACTTGGTTTTGTTTCAGAATACAAATTTAAATGTAGAAGCGATAAAGTGAATAGTATACTAACAGTGGCATAAATGTGGCTTACAATATCTTTGTAGAACTAATTAACCGGAAAATGTCATTGGATAGAATGGAAGGTGGGAAGATTTTCTAGTGTCTCTATGAACGTAATTGACTGAATACTTTTACAGATAATCCTTTCATATGGGATCTGGATGAAGTATCACATTTATTGTAATTTTGAGTTGGATGATTGAGAATGACTAAATGTACAGACAAAAGGAACTTCTATTTTGGTTTAGATTGTTCTATTTAGAGAGGAATCTAGCTGGCAAGACTATTTTAGCTATTGTAGGTAGCATGGTAGAGCTTTGTTTACGCCCTCTGTTGTAGCTGGCATATTTTAATTTGGAAAATAGAAGACTACTTAAATCTATCTTTGATGCAAGCTGATGGTAATTACTTGCATCACTTTTTTTCTTTTTTTAATTTCTAGATGCAAGCTCATCTTTCTGATTGTTAAGTGTGAAACCTCATTAGGATGTATGAAAGGACTGCCCAGTAGTGTTATTTGACTGAAATTGTGGTGGAAATTAGAACAGTGTCTTTATTTCATTATCGGAAACATTTCTGGCCGTAATATATTGCAGAGTACAGCATTTGAATATATATAATAAATTAATGCTAGTTATAAGATTAGTGCGTCATAGCAGTTTAACAGAACTTCTGGCAATTCCATTCTAGTGAATGGCTGCAATATGATGAGATATTTAGTTTTTCTGTATGTTTTTTGGAGGATTCTGGGCAGTCTTGAAGAATGGAAAAATGCTGTGGAAAAAACTATGATCAAAGTGGACAAAATTGTGATCCCAGCTTGACCTTATTGTGCAAGTGGAGTATAGCTGAGAAATGACAGTAGTTTTGAGTTATAAAGGAGGAATCAATATATTGTTAGCTTCATGTTGTACACTATTAACTTCTTTCTCGGACTCACAATATTCATATGACCAAAATCAACAGTGTATTCTAATCTGATTGGCTGAGCAATTTATCCAAATCTCTGTTATAACATGATTACCAAACTTGATGAAAAAGTCGATACTTATATTGAAATTCTCAACGCAAATATGACCTTTCTGGACTTCCAGAGATTTGGGATGCACTCCGAGCTGCTGCTGAAGCTGACATTGCCCTTGCTCAAGCCATTGTGGACAGTGCTGGTGTAATTGTTCAGAATGCTGATTTGACAGTATGCTACGATGAGAGAGGTAAACGGTGCTTTTCTGATTTTTTTGACATAATTCACTTAAGGCCTACATTCTATAGAAAATTCTGTAATCTGTCTGAGCCTTTGAATTTCTTTTACCTTTTGGATGATAAATTTAGGTAATTATGCCTTGTATGACAGTCATATTGATGATCCTATGACACATTCATGATTGGCAGGTGCAAAATATGAATTACCGAAGTATGTTATGAGTGAACCAACCAATTTGATCCGTGACTCCTGAAAAGCAGACCAATTTGCACCATCCATGGACAGGAATAATTGTAAATAATGTATATTAATTTCGATAACTTGGATTATTCAATTGCTAGCCTTTTCTTACTATGCCTATTTTTCTGTAGCCATGATTAATTCAAGTACAGCGAGAGAATTCCTTCTTAGTAAAAGTGAAAATATCCTAAAACTTTTGTGATGTTGGTTGGTTATTTGGAAAGCATGCTGGACTGAAATTTCATTTACTGGACAAGAAGTAGCAAACGGTTGATAGTGCGTACCATGAGCCACCATAATTCACTAGTATGATAAGCCCTGTGCCAAAGTGTCAAAAGTAAAGCTTATTTTTCTTATTTTATTTTTGATAAAAGTCAAAAATGAATTTTATAAGAGTAAGCTTGATGTTGGCCTAACTAATATGGTAGTAGTATAGTACCTGTTAACATAAAGATTCATCAATCCATATGCTGTAGGGATGTGGTTGTGTTTTAAGATATTATATTTTCTTTTACAATCTTGACCTGAAGGTCTTAAATTGTTACTCTATTGATGTATACTCCCAACGGACAATCACGGAAAGATGCATGCTCCCAACGGTTAGCCTTCGTTGAGCTAAAAACTGAAGTATCTTTTGCCGATTCAAAGCGGAAAGTACACTTTGTGAAGCAAAGAGCACAATGGACTATGTAACTTCAAGATTCTGAATAGAATAAACGAACAAGAAACCTGGTCCACAAGCTAAATCAATCCTGAAAAGCAAAATCCTAATAAACCACATGATTACATTTCCATCTTTATAAATTCCCTTAAACACGCTTAAAAAACGACAAAATATTTCCTTGTTTAGGGTTCTTATTTCCTCCCTTGTTTACTGCTTTGCCTCCTGCATTAGTTGATGTGGTGCTTCCAACTGCGGGTGACTTCTTGGTTGCAGGTGGCCTGGTCATATGAACATCAGTGGTCAGTTGCTAAGCAGTTTGAAAGATGCCTCCACGTAATAGCACAACTATATCATAGAGGGTAAACCATAACGCTCTGGCTTGCCAGAAGTCATAGCATGTAATACATGTGCGATACCCTATCTACAATAGTTAGCAGAAAAGAGTATCAAATAACCATTCATCTGTAACAATTTCTCCTCTTAAACGTCATCCACCTGTCTCCTGTTGTTTCTCTCACCCGGCATTTCATGCCGCAGCAATTGTTATCCAGCAATACCCTATCTACAAAAGTCAGTAGAAAAGAATATCGAAGAAGCATTCATTTCTAACAATTTCTCCTCTTAAACCTCTTCCACCTTTGTTTCTCTTACCTGACATCTCATGTCACAGCAGTTTTTATCCATCTGTTGTCTACATTGAAATTGCATATCTTTGATCCCAAGTTTGTGAAGTTATTGATGGAATTTGGCAGATGCAGAAAGGAGCAAAAAGCACGGATACTTGGGGAAGCAGTATTTGAAATGAAATCTTTTATTATAAATAATAATTCTCAACATTTATCATAAAAGCATTATATTCAAAAAGTACCATATGATTGTCATGGCAGTAAAGATAGTAGTGTTAAACGAGAGATCAACAAGCAATGACGCTCACCTGTTCTTGACAATGTTAGTGACTGCATTTATTTCAGCATTCTTTACCATGGTAGTTTCTGCATCCTTTGCCGTATTACTTTCAGCTTGCTTCATTTCACTCTCCTTCCCCTCCCAAACCACCTCAGTTACTGCAACAGGCAAAAACTATAATACTAACTGAATAGTACAATGAAGGAGAGCGCATAAACTTTTACTTATTAACCTTCACAACTTCAAAATATCTAGTGAAGTTGTCCAAAACCTTAACAAGTTAACTTGGATGGTATTACTTAAGACTTAAAAACTGTGATTAAAAAAACTATTCTTTAGACAAAAGACTAGGAAAAGTGTTTAGAAAATATAAATTAGGCTACAAAGAACCTAAAAAGAGACAAAGAAAAGAAGAAAATAACAGATTAAAGCAGAAAATGTTCCATGAAGGAATTTCAGAAGTTAAAAAAAAAAAAAGGAACACGGGTGCACCTTCTCTGCCACGCTCATCAATCCGTGTCTTCAATACTTTTCTCTTTTTGGGAGAATTGGAGGCAATATTACCAGACAGGTTCTCTTCCACATCATCTCCAGTAGTACATTTACGAATCTTCTCTGAAGAAGTGCTAGAGCTGATACCTTTGCTGACAGAGGTAGAATCTTGCCTTACAAGTTGATTAGATGCTCTAACAGTTAGATTATCTTTCTTGATCTTCAAGTCATCTCCTTTTGGTTCATCAAAATTGGGTCTGCCCGAAATAAAAGTTTCACTGATTTGTTTCTTTGAAATTTCAGGTGAAGCTAGACTGACTGCATTTTCAAACTCATCATCTGAATAATCAAGAACCATCCGCCTTTTCCTGTAACATCCACCATTTGCAGCCCGCATAGACTCGACATCTTGATTCTCACCATCACTTCCAATATCCGCTATGATCTTCTTAGCATCAACTTTAGTTTCTGAAACATCCAACCTCATTCAGATTTAGCGAATCAAATTTGAAATGAAACACATTGATAAAAACAAAGTTATAGGCCATTGAATAGAAGTTAACTCGTATAATGGATAACAGAACGCTAAGTAGTGAAAAGTTTTAGATTGAGTACAAGAACAGATGCTAACCGGCAAACTTTGGGTTGTAATTGTTGTTTGCTGGTTCACTATCAGGTTTTGACTTCGTAGATGCACTGGCCCACAAATTTGCTAATGAACTGTCGTTACCCGAGGTGCTTTTATCACTAGGACCTTTTTTGGTATTGGTACCCAAAGGGGGAACTTTTTCTTTATCTGTACGAGGCTTCAAGGCCTGATCATGATTTGTGATTTCATTAGTTACAATGCAACAGCTTTAACCAGATGTGGAAGTTGTAGACAAACCTCAGAGCTTGACTGCTTAACAATAGTTTGTTGAGGTGGTGGCACAGCTACAATTTCACGTTCATAAGAATTCTTGGATGGACCTGGCAATCCCACAATTTTTGGTTGTGCAGTTGCAATGCTACTAGGAGTTGTTTCAACATTTCGCTTCACGAAGGAATTAATAACCCCACAGAACCTGATGAAAGATGACTGAAAACATAAGGATAAAGTAACCAACATCTGCTAATCTGAAAATGACTAGCTTACATGAAACACTTTTCCACTGCATAAAGATCCGAGCAAGAGCACAATTCAAGGAATGGACAGTTTTGTTTAACATAAAGTACACCTCAGAGCTTGACAAGTAAAATTCATATGAAAGAGTTAATTTCCCTGAGCTAATATGAAGGATCTTATTGAGAAGGAAAGGTTAAGGTCTGTTGTGCCACCTAATATTGATAAACCTTGCCCAAAACCACAAAAGATAAAAGAAGATGCAAAACATCTAGATGGACCTGGTGAAAAACATATGTGAGTCGACTTTCATCTTGATTTTATATTGATATAGTCTGTTGTGCCACCTAATATTGATAAACCTTGCCCAAGACCACAAAAGTTAAAAGAACATGCAGTAGATGGAACTGGCGAAAAACATACATGAGTCAACTTTATTGAAGGGAAGAACTTCACTTCACAGCTTTAAAGAGGCAACTCAGTATTTGAATGTGAATGAGCTTGTGTGAGAACATGCGAATAAAATCAAGAACACTGTTTACAATGGCAACATTTTAGTCATAATCAAAGTCAACTTGACCATCTTTATAGTAATACTAAGTGATCTGGCATTCCATTGCACATAAGATATATTTCACTCCTTGGTGCATCTAATGCCATTTTAAAATCAACTTGCATCTAATAATCATTAAGCAGTTCAGACCTTTGGTTTATCTAGGCCTCTCTTTTCTACTTTAAATGGACAAAAGAAAAGCAAATCCATCATAATAACTCTTATAGATCCAGTTATTTGAGAGTTTTAACTCCAGAATTTGGTTCCTGTTGGACCAGCTCTCAAAACCCTATAGCATAAGTATTCGTTGCAACTGTTACTTTGAGTATTCTCAAAAGGAATATATTGTCTCTTCTTCATAAAAAGCATAAATATTTGGTAAAAATGGCTGTTTGGGGAAGTTTCAGAACTTCAATTTGATAGCTAACAGACATCTTTAAGACAATTGTACATACTAAAGCTTAGGGTCCAGGTTGCCACTTAGCAAAAATTATATTAGGGTTATTGTATTGACAACCTGAACAAAAAGTGATTGGTGTCCTGGGAAGGAAAGAAAAAAAATCGATCGTTTCTTAGTAACCCTCCACATGGCAACAACAGAACAAACATTACACCTTTGCAACTAATTGATAATCTCAGACAGGCAAAGAAGCAATAACTGAACAAACTTTCAAGCTAATTTTACACTGGGAAAGGATGGACTAAATTTACATTTTCATCTGTCAATCCAATTCATAGGTATGACCATTATACGAAAAGTTTTTTTAATGATGAGAATCACATTCAAATCATCAGCTTTCACAAAGTAAAGAGTGCATTGGAAGCAGATTGAACAACTACAGTCTCACTGTTACTTTGGTGACAACTACAGAGCAATGACCAAGTTTAATTAATGATGAAGCAAAACTTGATTAATATGGAGAAGGAAGATAAATAACATAAAATGCACAGGAAAGAGGCTACCTGTTATCTCTCAAACAATTATCAAAAGCTGCAGGCTGTTTAAATAGCTCTTCTGTTTGTACAAATTCGGTATTCCAAAGTGCTGCAGGGTCTTTTGGAATAGAAGTTTGCACACTGTAGACCTGAACTGAGCAATTTCCATCAAATTCTTGTTTAGCACCTGCAGCAAATTCAGAAAAGATACTTATATTGCTATTCAATTCCTTGCGTTAAAATATCCACATAAAAGTTATTACAAATCAAATTATCTATCAAATAAGAAAGGATCTAAAAGAAATTTTCGTTTGAAAGAGTCCAGAAGAAGCATCAGAAAAGAATGATCAAAGCCATAATTCTTAAATGACTTGCAAAATTTTAGAAGTCCCTCTCTAACCAGCAAGTAAAATTGACAAATTATTATTGGCTATTGGAACAACCAAGCACTTGAATAAAAATATCCAACCTTCAAGTTTGGGACCAGACACAAGCTTTACGTGGTAACTAGTAGGACTGCTCTTCAGCCAGCCAGACAATGTATAAACTACTTCCAACCCACTGCTGCGTGCCTCAACGAACTCCTGAAGCAACCTAAGCACAGCAACACACTAGTTGAGGATTGTAAACCCTTCCACCAAATGTATGAACTGGTGATGCAAAAATTACCGCTTCGCAGCATTTGAGGACACTAAAAAATTTCGACTCAGCCATTTGTATGACACCTGAAAACATCATAAGCAATTGTACTAAACATGAAGCTAGCTCAAGCTCAAGTGCAATAGCAATAGCCAATAACACGCACTTAAACCAAGTGTTCAGCGTCTAAGTCCAAAAAGGATCAAACTTTGTGACTATTATCATTTTATTGTTTTCTATATCCATAACACAATCAATCCCAAATGCATATTTCGGTAAATCACAAACAATGAAAAAGTGATATTCAAAGTTGAATTTTTAGCAGAAAAAAGAGTAGAAATTAGCACCGTTTGGAGTTTATCAGAGATGAGAGCGTCGATCTCTTCGAATATGCCTAAGGTTTCGATTTCTTCCATTCCTTGCTTTTTCTTTTTTGTTGAATTAGAAAAGAGAAAGAAGGAGAGGAGTAATTAAAGGATTTCGTTTAGGGATTTTGTTCTCTGCTGTCTTCCCGCCATATGAGGAGGATATTTACGACTTTTGCGTCGTACAGTGACTATCTCACAGACTTCTCATTAAGTATATATACTAAGAGCGACCGGATGGACGACCACGGAATAGATCCCTATCGTCCATTTAATCCAACGGCTTATATTTCTTTATTTCTGTTTATTGAATCTTGTGTCTTCACGCGATATACATGCAATCTTCTGACCCAAATATTTTGTCATTTTGTCAGGCGCGCTCTCTCTCTTTGTTTTTCCTCTCCGCCTTGTCTTCCTCTTTTGCACGCAATCTTCTGACCCAATCTTTCGGTTCAATAGTTTATCAGGCGGCCGCACTTGTGACTACTTAAAGAGCGAATGGGATGGACGATCACGGAATAGATCCATGTTGTCTCCTTTCTCTGTCTTTGTTTTTCCTCTCCGCCATTGCCTTCCTCTGCTTTTTCCATTCCAGCTGTGGTTGTCGTAGCTGTTGTTGGTGTCGAGAGAGTATCAGTGGTTTCGACGTGAATCTAGCACGTGAACCTAGCATAAGGTTGTTCACCAACTGGACGTCGGATGTTGTAACCGCATCGTCTCGGTTTCCAGTTGTTCTTTACTTGTAAATCTTCTTTAAGCTTTTTTTGTTTTGGTGTGTACAGATGTTTTCCGAGGCCTACAACAGACTTGGATATGAGGAGATTTATCATGTTGCC
>JANITW010000004.1:41639807-41654900 GCA_027564335.1 Erythroxylum williamsii | reverse complement strand
ATTAGAAAATAAAATATAGTTAAAATTAAAAGTGTTTTTTATTTTTATGTTATCAAACAGTCTATTGTATGAAGCTCTTAAAAAAAACAACTTTTTTAAATGACAGTCAAACAATCAACTGACTCCTTAAAAATGCTTTTCTTATAAAAGCTCTTCTTATAAAAGTTCTACTAACAAAAGTCCTACTGATATAACCCATCCAAATAAGTACTAATTATTTTGTTATAATTCCCTCTTTAAACACTCCTTTTATGTTTTCTAATTTTGAAAATTTCTATGATTGCCCTCCATCCAAATGCCATTAACTAGATAGCTTATAAAGTTTTTGAAAACTATCCCACATCCCATTTGTCTTAAGGTGGAGTGAGCTTAAATATCTAGAGAAGATGGTTCCATAAGATTTTGAGTGTGACATTCAAAAAACCAGATGATCAAAGTTTTAAACTCCCTTTTTATATAAGATACATTAAGCTGGAATGTTGAAGAATCTAGTCAACTTATCCAGTGTGTTCAGTTTCCCTTTGAATGCTAGCTAGAGTATGAAGATAGCTAAGGGGTGAGCTTGTTTATGTTATAGCATCTTGTACCAAGGCGCTTTGGGGTGTTTTCTTTCTTACAAGAACTATCACTCAAGTTACCAAATGTTATTTTGTTGTAGTAGGTACTATCCTTCTTGTTCTTTATCTAGCATGGATCTTAGGATATGATTTTGAAGTGGGTACTAGGCAGAGATTTTAGAAGTTGGTAATTTTATTGTAGTACTTCTTTCACTATGCAATTTAAAGCAATTATATTCCTCAAGGGATTTAGTTACATAGATGTATTAAAAATGTCAAACTCAGACTAATCATCATTCCAAGAGCATATCTTGCTTTCAATCCCCAACCTCACCTTCCCCCTCAACTTTAGAATATTATGCATATTCCAACGGTGCAAGTTTTGGATTATCCATTCCAAATGTTTACATTCTTCAGATCGATTGTACTCAAGTAATTGCTTATCTTTAGTAATCTCCATAACCTTTTATTAGAAGAACTTTTTAGTAAGCTTCAGTGCTTTAATTCCCAACACACGTTCATCTTTTGGTAAATTTATTTTATTCCACTTAACTTGATTCATAACTCTTCTTATGGTGCCTTTTAGCCATAAGAAGTTCTCGAGTAACTTTTCTATAGCTTTGGCCATATTACTGACGAAGCATAGGTAGGAAGACCGATATATATGTATGTTATTTAGAACTTTGATAATAAGCTGGGTTCTTTTAATCAAGGTGAGATTCTTCTTGTATCACGTAGATATTCTTTTTATGTATTTTATTTAATAATGGTTGCAACTCTTTATAAGAGGGCCTTCTTGAAGTAATAGGGATCCCAAGTATGCAAATAAAGGATTCCGATTTTCAGTCTAATGATTAAAGAATACTAGGAAGCATTCTAAAGAGCTCCCTTAAATTAACGACAACTTTTATCCCTATTTAAAGAGAGTATTAAGAGCAATCTAAAACATTATATCGCTAACATTAGGATACTTTGGGAGTTTGCTTGTGCTTTGAAAAAAATATCACATTATTAACAAACACCAAGTTAGTAAGATTAAATCTTTTACACCTTAAGCAGTGTTCATTGTCTTACGAAATTTTATACCTTATGAGTCGAATAAGGACTTCCATTACCAAAGTGAATGGATAAGAGGATAAGTGGTCCTCTTGTTTTATACCCTAAATAACCTTGAAAAGCTTTATGGGCTCTCTATTTACCAAGACACCATAGTAGACTATAGTAAGGCATTTTTCAATCCATCTTACAAACATTTTAGGAAATGCAAATGACATTAACGTGTTTAAGATGAAACTCTAGCTTATTAAATCAAAAGCATTTTGAAAGTCTATTTCAAGGACACATTTATTGCTTACATGCTTCTTGTTGTAGTTCATAAAAAGCTTTTTGACAAGAAAGACATTGTCACATATGCTTCTTCCTTTAATGATAGCTTCTTATGAAATATCAATATATGAATTATATGCTTCATCCTATTTATAATGATCTTAGAAATTCTTTTATAAATGATGTTATAACATATAGTTGGTTTGTATTCTTTGAGTGAGTTTGGAGTTTGGTTCTTTAGAACGAAGTAAACGAATGTTTTGTTAATCGCTTTCATCATCCTTCCTTCATTAAAGGACTTCATATTGGTTTCTGTTACTATTTTCTTAGTGATGTACAAATTTTATGATAAAGAAACCATTAAAGCCATCTTATCCTTGGGCCTTTTGAGGGTTAAGAGAGAACAATGTCATATCTACTTCTTGTTCAAACATTGGAGTAATTGGTATAGAAGAATATTGTTGTTTGAGCTCTTCCTTGATGATTGAATTTAATAGAGAGACAAAATATTTCCCCTTAGATGGATTATCCTAGGAGTTGAAGTAAATGTAACCTTCTTTATGAAGGTCCCGCTGGAAAAAAAAGAAAAAAAAGAAGTAGACTTATCATCATTTGTTAGTGAAATAATTATATTATTATTCCTTCTAAATATTAATGCTTTGTGGAAGAAGTTAGAGTTCATCCCAATCTTTTATCTAAAGGAATCTTGATCTCCATTGAGTTATTAAGCTATTAATTAATAAGGCTTGAGCATAGTCTTGAAGTGTTTCCTTTTCCTTATGCTAGATTAGAGGATCAACTGGAGATTGGTAGAGTTGGGATTAAAAGGAGTTCAAAATTTCCAATTTATGTTTGACCAACTTTTGGGAACATTTGACCTTTGCCAATTGAGCACTTTTGCTCCATCCTTCACTACATTGAGCTTCCTAGTATAAATATAAGATTTGTTCCCCTTAAATTCCTTATTAACGCCTTTTAAAACTGATTCATGAAATCCTTCAATGTCAACTAAGTAGTTGTTAAAATTCCCTTTAGAGTTTTCAACAAGAGATCTTAAATCAATAGTGGAGAATGGTAAGAGAATAGAGGATTATTAAAATAGGCAATGCTTTTTGGAAACATTGATAACTAGCCTTTATTTACCATAGCTCTATTAATCTTTTCTATAATAAACCAATTTCCTTTCTACTTATTGGACCAAGTGTAGAAATTTCTCTAAATTCTCAAATTAGTACTTAGATAGTAGTTGCATAGTCCATTAATTCATTTAAGTGGTTTTTCAGGTTGATGTTACCCTCAACCTCATGTGAATGCATCATACGATTAAAGTCCCTAAGCAATATTAAGGGCCTTTAATGACAACTTTGATTTCCATAAAGGTACTCTCAAAAAGCTTAGATTATAAGCATATGCAAATGTTATTAACATCTCCACCATCTCTTGTTTTAGCTTAACAAGCAAATGTATCATTTGGTTTATGATTAAGGAACTTAGTACCTAACTTACTAACATGATAGAGTAGTATTATCCTCTCATTAAAGTGACGTTAATGGTTTGAAAGGATTTCTATATGTCCTTTCAAAAACTTCATTTTATTGACAGTGATTTCCTTCAGCTTGGTTTCCAAAAGCCCCACTATATAGAGGTTATTATTATCAATATAGTTACTAAGAGCTAGTTATTTATAAGGAAAATTGATCCCTCTTACATTTTTTATTATAATCTTCATTGTTGAACAGTAGGATTAGATCACTTTTTCTTCCCTTTTAATCTTGTTCTTTGAAATATTTTGAATTCTAATTTTGTACCTAATATAAAGGCTCCACATGCCTTGGGACTTGGGTACTCTTTAGTTAAAGAGCGGACTTTTTTTTTCTTATAAAGGAATAATGGGGACTTCTAAGTGTGAATTAATATCTAGCTTCGTCTCTATAGTTGATTTAGGCATTATGTTGAAGTAATAAGCAGCCCTAGGGAGTTCTTTTGACTTTTTTTCCCCTCCTTGCTTAGAACAAGTCTTAATTGTTGTATGATCTCTCTAATAATTGGATACATTAGTAATCATCATTTCTAAATTTATAATATTGACATCTAGTAACAAATCATGACCGCGTACATATTTAAGAATATCAAAGTAGTTTTGACTAAGCTTTATATTTATGATTTTTCGTGTAATTTAATTATTTCCTTATACAATGTTCCAATTAGACATAAAGCATGTAATTAATGTCTACTATATTTTAAGTCCAATCATATTAGTTGTTCATCATTAGCTATCAATTCAATTAATGACATTTATAATCTATTTATAAAATGTCATTCCATCGTAGTCAAGGATTTCTCGAATTAATACTAATCGAGAACAACAGAACATTCTCCGTATTTACTTTAGGGTGATGAATCCTATCTTAATCTCTCAACTATAGTTTATGTGACGTCAAATAACTACCAACTAAACTACGCATAATTAGAATATGTCATAAGTAATATAAAAAATAATAATTCTTTTGCAAGAAAACTTTGGAAACCTCAAGTCAAATAATTACTTATACAATCATTACAATGAAAATTTTCATAGACATACAAGTAATGTTTCAAATGAATTTATCATATCTGGTATATCCAGTAAACTTGTTTTCTAACAAGTATCTACACATTTATTTAAGTATTTTCATTCTTTAATTTATGATATTGATTGTTTCATTTATAAGGAAAAACATAATACGTGCTAATTTTTTTACGTTATATTAATGTCCAGTCTTAATAGAATAATAACTAAGAATAATTTAGAGATAATACATACATGCAATATGAACATTATAATTATAATCTTATTATAATTTTATTTGTAACGTATAATTATCTCATTAATTTTATCACATATATATCTAAATAGTTACAAAATAACTAATGTCCTTAAATAGTTATCACTAAACCATAATTAAATTGATTCGTTGTAAGATATAAACTAATAATATATGTTTTTTATAAAGTTATTTATGTTAAAATGAGTAGATGACTGCATTAAGTAAAGTCCAGGGCTACGAGCATAGAAAGACACTTGCCACCAAGGCAAGCTGCTCCCGCTTTCTAAAATATTCCCTTTAAAACATGCACTAGTTGGTTTAATACCAAATAGAAAAATGCGCGCATGCCTTAACTTTACCTTCCCATGGGTAGTGGTGTTCTGGGTTTTGGCAAATAGCCAGTACATTCATTAGTCTCGCATCTTTAAAGCTGCGAGGCTCCTGAATTCAACCTAACTACGAAATCCCACTGTTCACTTCTTTTCTTCTCTGTTGATCTTGATTGTTTAAATGACACATCCATGGAAAATCAGGTCTGTGCTTTCTCTTGGTTTAGTCTACATTTCTTCTTTTATAACCGTTTTCTGTTTGTAGTAAGTTTACTCTCACATTTCTTCCAAACCAAAAGCGAACTTCTTCTGCTCTGGGATCTCTGAGCTTTTGTTCTTTTATGTTGTTTACTCTTTGGTAGAGCATGCTTTAAAGCTACCGTCATATACCAACTTGAAGACTGAAACCTGTGTTAACTTCAGCAGTTACATAGCATCCAATTGAATCAACCGCAAGCAATTATCGCCAACAGACCAAGGTACAATTGTTTCTATGAGATATTCATTTTGACTACTTTTACATACGTAAGCATGAAACAAAATGGCAAAGTTGATTTTGAGTTGCCCAGTTTTGTTTCTTTTATGGCAAAGTGTTTCTGCACTAGCTTGTGTTTCAACATTAAACAAGTTCCGTTACTTTGAAACTCCATGCTTTATACGATTTTCTTTTCTATTTTTCTTGTTCTGAAACATTTTTCTTTTCTGTCCATGATTAGTGGGTTTCACACTTTCTAAAGTAAATATAAGACCCTGTGCTTTTGGATTAGCCTTTGTTTCTCATTCAACTTGGGCATGAAAGCAAATTTTGGTTAAAGAAATTGTTGACAAGACTGAATTTGGGTTACAGAATGAACAGTATTTTTCGATAGAAATAAATTAAATGCGAGAAGGTTTGGATTAGGAATTTGCAAGCAATATGATTTCCATCAGACAAACATCTCTGAGTTTCCTCCCACATTCGACCTTTTTCACTTTAGTAGCTAAACTTTGGATAAGATTTCCGAAGAATCTGCTCTAGAAATCAGTTTGCTTTATCTGTGTAGGTGTGTAAAGTTCACAGAATCTTTAACTAATTTTTCTTGACAATAGGATCACTTCTACTGCTGTTTACTATTGTTAATACTCTTCATTTCTGCTTGCATGGTGTAGATGCCTTCTTAGGTCATTCTTTTTTTCTGATCTTCAATGATCCATGCAAGATTTAGTTCTTTTGATCTAAATGATCAACGTTTTCATATACCGCCACTTAAATGATCTTTCATTTACGCTTTATGCCTTTCTTCTTTTCTTTCCGTTCAATCCTCTTAGCTACACCTCCACTTATTTATTTCTCAAGGCTCCATGATTTTCCTTGATTCTTTCTTTCTATTTCTGCAGTTATTTGAAAGATTGTCTTTCTTTACGTTGAAATATGAGGGTCCGTTGCTCTGGTTCAATACCATCAGATGAATCAGCTTTGGATGCTGAAAGAAACATTTACAGTCATCCCAGTCTTCCGTCCCTAAGTCCCCCAACTCTCCAGCCATTTGCATCAGGTGGACAGCACTGTGAAAACAGTGCTGCATACTTCTCATGGCCTACCTCCAGCCGTTTAATAGATACTGCTGAGGAGAGGGCTAACTATTTTGCCAATCTGCAGAAAGGGGTTCTACCTGAAACACTAGGTCGTCTACCTAAAGGGCAACGGGCGACCACATTGCTCGAGCTGATGACAATAAGGGCATTTCACAGCAAGATCTTGCGATGTTACAGTCTTTGCACAGCAGTGGGATTTCGCATACAACGAGGTGTGCTCACAGACATTCCAGCCATTCTTGTTTTTGTTGCTAGGAAAGTTCACAAGCAATGGCTTAGCCCCATCCAATGCCTACCTAATGCTCTAGAGGTGAGGAATGATGTCACCTATCTCTAGTTAGATTTTTGTTGCAAAGGAAATTAGGTGTTGTGCCACTATCACTAAAGAAAGTCCTTCCAAGAATTTACAATTCCATCCACATACATTCTTATAATCAGGGACCTGGAGGTGTATGGTGTGATGTGGATGTGGTTGAGTTCTCCTATTTTGGTGCACCCGAGCCAACCCCCAAAGAACAATTTTACATAGAGCTTGTGGATGATTTGGGTGGGGGTGATCCTTGCATTGGTTCTGGTTCTCAGGTATTTCTCCTTGTTGGCTACATTAAAAACAACATCATTATATTAATTGCAAGGAAATCTATTTTTTCCTTTTATTGACGTGGGGGAGGGATGGGGTTGCTGTATGCCTTTTGATACATTTTTCCTAGTTAAAATTGTCCTTCATTTTTCATTTAACTTCATTTATTGACATGCTTAGAAGATTTTCTTTCATTTATTTAGCTTATTTTTTCTCTTTTTTTTCCTAATGAATTAATGGAAGAGTTTCTTTTCTTTTTTGTTTTGTGCTTTATTTTTCAACTTTATTCTATTATATTCACTTCCTAACAAAACCTAATCTCAAAAGGCTATTGGGCCATGTAGTTCATAATAGAATAGTTAAAGAATTGGAGTCCCATTTATGTTTCATTAGTTAAAGCAACATTCTAAGTTCATACGATGTATTATCTACATTAAGCATCATATATAGTTAGTGGAAATCAAAGATGATATGTTGCTTGTGCGTGTAGGTAGCTAGTCAAGAGACTTACGGAACATTGGGTTCTATTGTGAGGAGCCAGACTGGAAATCGACAAGTTGGTTTTCTGACTAATAGGCATGTTGCTGTCAACTTGGATTATCCAAACCAAAAAATGTTTCATCCTTTGCCCCCAACACTTGGACCTGGGGTATATCTTGGTGCTGTTGAGAGGGCTACTTCATTTATCACAGATGAGCTTTGGTATGGCATTTTTGCTGGAATAAACCCTGGTAAAGAGTTCATATCATAACTCAACACTCTTGTGGTCATAAATTCATATGTGTGATAGAAGTTTGCATAAGTTGAAACTGTGAATACAATCCAATGGTTGCGCTATCACTTTCAACAATTTTGAGGTTGTTATGTTTCGATGTAATCATTTATAACATCTTTAAAAAATTTGAGTAGGGGGCCTATATTATCGATGCTTCAACCTACTAGCTTAGTGTCTTATTTTCTTGCTCCTTTTATCTCTTTTTAGTCCTCATAAAGACATGACATTGTATGCGTTGTCTAAACCAATTTCACAACAATATCCTTGTGAACCTAATAATATAACATATGACTCCAGCCTAGTCCAATTGTTTCACAATTCCAAAGTCCACATTTAGCTAATTTAGATACAAAAAATTCTCATCATGTGCATGTTGTTGTGATTTCAATATGTGGATCTGTTACATTTGCAATGGGCTTATGGGCCTACACAAAGAGGAAAGCTAGACCACATACAAGCCCAAGTGATATTCCATCCTAAAACCAATTATTGATAGTGGAGTAGCCCACTAGACTTATATATTATTCTTCTTTCCCTTCTTTCTCCAACGTAGGATACTCACATGTGGGTATTCTTAACACTTCCCCTCCATTTGAGTCTCTTTTCACATGGGCAATCTAGAGAGGTACGTAGACAATCCTTATCAGGGCTGAACTTCTGATTGGGGTCAAATAGGCCCCTTACTGGGCCAAACAATACTGCTAGGTCACTTGCTCCATGCAAACTTCAATTCCTTCTCCAGTTGTTTAAATAACGGACCCCCCTTTTGGGACAAATAGTAGGTCAAGATCTTCTTTGGCTCTGATACCATGTTAAATTTGTAATGGGCCTACGAGTCCACACGAGAAGGAAAGTTAGATCACATACAAGTCAAAGTGAGGTTCCATCCTAAAACCAATTGGCTATAGTTGGAGTAGCCACTAAGCTTATATGTTAGTCTTCTTTCCCTTCTTTCTCCGATGTGGGACACTCACGTGTGGGTATTCTCAATAGGATCTTTTCACATGGAATATTATATGGGCTAGTCTATTATTAGTTCATCACATATAAATGTTCTATAATTACACTTTTAGACAGTTAGATGAGGGTATCACATGATGAATCTCGTCAAGGTTATTTCGTAGCGAATTTAATACATACCACACCAACTTCTTGTTTGTACTATTTTCTTTAATATTCTGCTAGTTTAGTCCATTCATTGAATAACTCTGTGGAGCTGATGTGACATACAGTTAACATCTTGAATCATCTCTATATTTCATTAGCTATGCTGTGTCATTGATTATCTTTGTCTAGTTTAGTTATATTCTTATTAGATTATGTTTGAATTCAAATCCTTAATGGTTAATGGTTGTATTATTCAACTCAAACGTTGAGCCCAACACTTATTGGCTGCCATTTGTTTTACCTTACAGAGACATTTGTGAGAGCAGACGGGGCATTTATTCCATTTGCTGATGATTTTGACATGTCCACTGTTACTACATCTATAAAAGGTGTAGGAGCGATTGGTGATGTCAAAAATGTAGATTTGCAGTCTCCAATAAGCAGTCTTATTGGGAAGCAAGTTATGAAGGTTGGAAGAAGTTCTGGTTTGACAACAGGAACTGTATTAGCGTTTGCACTTGAATATAATGATCAGAAAGGCATTTGTTTCTTTACCGATTATCTCGTTGTGGGTGAGAACCAACAGACTTTTGATCTTGAAGGAGATAGTGGAAGCCTCATTTTAATGAAGAGTGAGAATGGAGAAAAGCCACAACCTATTGGAATCATATGGGGTGGTACTGCTAATCGTGGACGACTTAAGCTGAAGGTTGGTCAGCCTCCAGAGAATTGGACTAGTGGGGTTGATCTTGGTCGTCTTCTGAATCTTCTTGAGCTTGATCTTATCACAAGTAATGAAGGACTTCAAGGTTTGTACTTTTTCCGGTTGATCATGTGCCTAGTTTTGTTATCATCTTCATTTGATGCTTTTATAAATTCCTCCTGATTCTAGCCCTGTCATTCTTTGATATTCTACAAGTTCAATAAAACATTAACAATAACAAAACTAATTGATATATCTTCCTTGTTGATATGTCACAAATTAAATCATTTCAAAAGATAATTGAAATAGGAAGAGAATTTTATTTACTATTTATCTTCTCTGAGATGGTTGAAGTCAGGGTACCACACGTCTTGAAATCAAGGCATAAGGGAAACTGAAAGATGAATTTTCCATGCGATAACACTGATAGTTTTATTTGCAGTGCTGATGGCAAGTGCACAGTCCTTTAAGCATTCAAATCCCCTAAATCTGATGAACCAGGCATCTAGCATTAGGCTTTAGCATGTATCTAAGTTGGAAGATACTAGGGATCAAGTGTAAAGAACCCTTATTACTCCCAATTATTGAACTATAAACTAGTTTGCTTGCCATTGCCGGTTAAACTTTCAAACTTCTTGCAATGTATTCCCCTGAGCATGAATATGTGATGAAAGGTCCAGGGTGTGTTTTGATTTTGTTTAAAGCCCAAGAAGCTAGCTCCTCTTAAGTGAAAAGTGTGCATCCATTGAGACCATAGATTTTCCTTATCAGTTACTAGATCCTTCTATCTAGGAAAATTTTACTAGAGATTTGGATTAATCTGAGGCCAAGTCCTCCTTGACCTACTGATTTGCACAACTCATTCCATGCTACCTGAGAACCTGAATTCTTGTTGTCATAACCATTCCACTGGAAGTTCCTCAGCATCTCTCAATGTCCTTGACAACTTTCTTGGGCAGGACCAAATGAGATAACCAATCGGTGTACAGATTGCATATTATCGATTTGATCAACTAGAGTCTTCCGGCATTAAGAAAGACTCTTGTTGCACCATTGGCTTATCCTTCTCTCAGTCTTCTCAAATAATTTCTTGCAATCTTCATAAGAGGGGCTTGCAGTTGTCATTGGAATTCCTAAGTGAATGAAAGGAGGTTGTAGAATTCTAAAACCTGTCAAGGAAGCAAGCTGATCACTGAGGTACAACGCATCCCTGGAAAGCATAAGGAAGCTTTTATCAGTATTGACTTCAATTCCTATTGTTTGCTGAACTTGTTAGTGGACCTGAAGATGGTAATGACTAATTCAGAGTCAGCTTTGCAAAAACATCAACAAATCATTTGTCAAAGCAAGGTTGAACAACTTTATTCTCTGACATTTTTATGAAACTTGAAAGAAGGATTCTCCTCTATGTTGGCTGCTACGAGTATTAGCAACATGTCTATGCAGGTTGAGATATGGGGATAAAAGGTCACTTTGCCTTACCCCTCTTTTTTCTTTGAATCAATGAGTTTGTTCATCATTAACCAATTCACTGAAGGAGACTGTGGTCACACATTGCCTTATCCAGTTCAGTATTTAGCTGGGAAGCCCAAAGCTTCAAGAGAATGAAGCAGGCAGTCTCCATTGACCAAGTCAAAAGCCTTTTTGATGTCAATTTTTAGTGCACAGAGCTTTCCTGAGCCTTTTCTTTGATAGCCTTGAAAACAGCTCCTGAGCAAGAACATTATACTTCTGCCTTCAATATAAGTACCTTGGGTTTTGCTTTTACCAGAATACTAGAGATGATTTTATAGCGTATTGCAGCATGAAATAAGTCCTAAAATCCTTCAGGTTTCTTGGGTTAGGAACCTTGGGAACTAGACAAAAGTGTGCTTGATTAATTTCGTTGAGAAGGATGTCAATATTAAAGAATTCTAGGACAGCTTTATAGACTTGGTTCTTGGTCCATTACTAGGTTTGTTCGAACAAGTACGCATTTAGCCCATCTGGACCAAAGGCTTTGTTAGGGTCCAGGTTCCTCAGCAGTTCATCCACATTTCCAGAACAATTGACCTAGTAAGGTTGTGACCTTGATTAGGAGTGATAGTTGGGGTAATGAATGCTTTGAGTGTTTGCATAGACAACTCACATTCATTGCCAGAGCCTAGGAAATCCTTACCTGAAAGCCATTCTCTTGATATTATTTTGGCCCCATACTCTTTCCCTAGAGTCATTAGTTAGGCATGGGATCTTATTTGAGGTTCTTCTACTCGGGATTGCTTTGAAGAAGGAATTGCATCTATCACCTTGTTGTAGCTACAAAGAACCCTTGATTTTTGTCTCAATGTTAAGTTATGTACATCCAAGCCTCTGATATAATTCTCCTGTGCTTGCCTTTCCTCAATTCTTAGCTTTTCATTCAGACTAGCTTGTGTGGAGTCTAATTTCCTCTTGATCAAATTAATGTCCAGATTTTTGCTATCCATGTGGAAAGTTTTGAGCTTATCCTTCATTATTCTAAGCCTCCTCTCACATTTTATTCTTGCACATTCGAGCTCATTCCGTCCTGCGTAAGCTCATGAAAGCCCTCATGCTATGCCAGAAAATTAAGAAACCTGAAGGGGGTTGATATCAATCGGGTGGTATGAGATTAATGGCTTATTGAAAAGTGCTTTACTTCCTTGGAAATCAGTTAACCAGACCTGATTAACTAGGGGTCTATCCAACTTTCTTCTTAGAAACCACTTCCCTTGTTGTTAGCTGCTGACATTAGCTCCTAATCTATTGCTAATGACTGATAGTTGATAGCTATCAACAAATATTTGTTAGTTGAGTATTATACAGCATTTCAGAAAATCAATGGATAGCTTTTGTATTGAAATGAAAATTAAAATAACTCTAGCATGTGTATAGTCTTTTTAATTAGAAGCTTAGTGACTTGGAAATCATCAGATATGCATAAACATAACCAAATTTGACATGTACATATCAAATATTTTTTAATTGACATTTGCAAAAATGTGGAAGTCAGTTTTATAATAATAAAACTTCAACCCGTGGAAAGTTTTTATTGCTTTCCAAAAGCTTATTTCAACAAGCCATGCACTAAAATATAACTTGAACAACAAACCTCAGATTCTGATGGATCCAACAAAACTTTAGAATTCAACGTACAACTGGTCCTTATTATTAGGCCTTTTAATGATCTTATATTTCCTTTTACTTCAGCATAGAGTAGGATAAAATTAGAAGGTAGGACTAGGCGATGCTAGATATAGCAGCCACCGGTAGCTTCTAGGTAAATCCACGTGCAGTATAAAGTTTATCAAGAACACAGTAAAAGATCTTACTCTTCAAATAATTAAATTTGGTCCTCCTCAAAGATGCAGTTTATTTAAATAGTCCGTTATAATGGACGGTTAAACCATGCTGGATATCTTTCTGGATGTTTAAAGTTTATCATCGAATTTTGTTGTTCAAAAGCTATGCAGTCTCTTCATTCTTTTCGAAATTTTTATCTCTCATTTTTCTTGATCAATAATGGTAGTTCTGTTCTTTCTCCAATATTGAAGATGGAAGGGTGAACTATTCACGAAAGAGTAGGGTTGTCTGGGTTCGGCTTTCTGGCAACAGTTCAAAGTTTCTAATCTAGCTGCAAAGTTGAACTATCTCCATGACTTTTCTCCAGAGAAGTCGATTCTATTGAAATTATTGTTTCTAATCTAGTTTTGATATTTACTTTCCATAATTCTCTTTTCTTAGCCCCCTCTTTCTCGCTAGTCTTGTTCAATTAGTTAATTATGTTTCCAATGTGCTGCTTATAGTGGCAATACAAGAGCAAAGAGCTGCCTCAGCAACAGCTATTGGCTCAACTATGGAGGACTCCTCACCACATAGAGACAAGGTTGAAGAGAAATTTGAGTCTCTTGGTCTTCAAATTCAGCATGTGCCACTAGATGTGGAGCACATCAACCCAGAAATGAAACGTTCATTGATGCAAGCAGAATTTCATCTGGAAGATAGGATCGAAGTGGCTCCCAGTGTTGAACACCAGTTCATTCCAAGTTTCAGCAGGCAGTCTCCTCTGCATCAAAACCACTTGTCGGATAATGCTGTGTCTGAAAATCTCGCTTCGCTAAGAAATGGCTGTGATGATGATGTATGCGTCTCATTGCATTTGGGTGACAATTAAGCAAAAGTCAGGCACCTTAATGTATCAACATAGTACTGAGGAACAATAGAAAAATGCATTTCGTCAGAGGTTCGCAGATACTGAATTATTTTGCAGGTATTGCATTGTGTTATTGTTGCTTAAAATTGCTGGTCAAACAAATGGGCATTTGCCGCATAAATTTAATGTTCATTTGGTCAGTTAAAACATGGTTCGCTGATCACCATTTGGGTTCGGCCTACTGACCCTTTTTATCGGAAAAGATGTTTGACCAATATTATACAGAAACAGGTGATGAAGATACAAGGTTATAAAAGCTCGTTGATTGTGCATTCTATAGGGCTTTATTTGTCAGATTCTGTAGATCTCAGTTTATAGAATTCTGATTCTTAAAATATCAGTTTGCCAACCTAGTTCCGATATTAACATGAGGGGGTTTATAATATTGTGACATTCTGAAGAGGATAAATTGGACTAGACTAAACTAGCATCAAACCAACAAACCATGAAAATCCCCTTCCTGGCACTATAGCCTCAGTATTGCCCCCATCGTTGTCACTTTAAAGGATGAAACTTCTGTGAACTACATCTGCTTCCATGCGCCGGTAATTCATCAATTAAATATCGAGTTCTATTATTGATGTATACTTGAAGGTGCTTATTGCTATGGTACATTTTGGCTCCCATCTGCTTGTCAATAGATAAAGGGAACCTGGGCTAAGAATTCATTACACTCCTCTCTACATAAGACCATCATTCTCATTCTGCATTATTAGTACATTCCGTTGTTTCCTTTTACATTTGTTATCAGGGATGTGTTTCTCGTCACACTATTAACCATTTTTCATAAAAAAATTTTTGGCGCTGACTTGTTACTACTTTCTCTGTAACAGGTTGATTAGGTCAAGCTTATGGATGATATAAAAGCTAGATTTGGAACTTCCTAGAATGGGTAAATGGTCTAGTGGTATGTAATAGTTTACTTGTTTTTGTAAGATTGGGGTATTAGGTAGTATAGAATATTAAGGTTGGAATGCATCCACTTCAATATTTATTGATCAGTATAGTATCAATATATATACAACGTTGTTACAACCATATCACGGAATATCAGTAAAGTCTAGCTATAAGTATTATCTACAGCTAACAAACTATCTATTTGAATAAGAAGATAAACATTATCT
>JANITW010000004.1:41576731-41589733 GCA_027564335.1 Erythroxylum williamsii | reverse complement strand
AAACACATATTATTCCATACTAAACTCAATTAAATCCAAATTTTCCATGAATATTCCCAATAAAATCAAACTATACCATAAATCATAATTCAAAATAATTCATGCTTAATAACTTCAAAAAAATAAAAATTTGGGGTCCAACACACTCAATCATTTTCCTTTAATAAACACTCATCTAACATCATTAAAAATCAATCCAAAACACTCAATTCACCAATACTACATGACATATCATTCATTAACTTCTACCTCATCAATCATCAATCAACCAAGGAATTAACATACCCATATACTTCACACACAATTTTCATGCAAGTTAGTGTTCAAACATCACAAAGAATTCAATTAACTAAAAAATAATACACGTTTCTTACCTATTAAACTTCCAAAATCACAAATCCTCTACTTCCTTTCACCACCCATGTTCACCATCCTCTTAAGGGGGAAGGTTTATGCTATCCCTTTTTAGGAGAGTTAAAGGAAGTGAAAGCAAAGTGGAAGGAGGAGGAAAAGATGAGCAAACTTTAAAACCACCAAAGAAGAGAAGAACCAACGAAGATGAGGGTGAAGAGCCCAAATGAACACCAAAACTCTTAAAAAAAGAAGTATCGTTGAACGCTTTCAAAGGTTACGTTATTTAAATAAAAACTTAGTATAAGACATAGTTGTCACTTGCCACATGCCTTATTTTTAGGCACTCTTTTATTTCCTTTCCAATAACAATTCAATTTCTACTCCAATGTTTTCCCAAAATTCCAATGACTCAAATCAATAATTCCCAAAATCATGTATCTAATTTTCAGTGCCATTGGACAGTACTTTTTACTACCGCTAACCAGTCAGTCTGTCACTTGACATTTTTCCTAGTCTAGAAAAGTACCCCGAAAATTTTCAGAAAAATTTCTAAAATTCTTCAAAAATTAAAAACACACAAAGACTCACTCCAATTCAATTTTCAAGTACAAAAATCATATTTTTCACAATAAACACATTAGAGACAGATATACCGGGAAATGCCATGAATGCATATACAATCATTACATGTGCAAAATTTACTATTCACGTGTATATATGAATGCATGAACATAGCAAAACAATTTTAAACACTCCTAACCCGTTCCAAATTATTATTTTACCCTTCCCATCGGTGATGGGATATTATAAGTCTAACATTCTGACGTCAGTAAGTTTTGGAAACTGATTATTACATTAGTAGTAGGAGAATATTCTAAATCATTATAGCTTCCATGTTATATCAACGTTTTATTCGTTACTATATTATTTATCAATGATACGAGCACTTCCCTTAAGTTATGAGTAAATAAATTGTGATAAAAAACTTTTAAGAGTACAAAAAATGAAACACTTATAGACAATCCTTAGACCATTAGATTTGTTGATCTAAATCTTGGCGGGTATTCCAATGACAAGAAATCTACTATAGGTTACATTTTTCATGTCTGCCAAAGGAATTGTATCATGGATTGCTAGGCCTATCAAAATTCATTGTGATAACTTTTTTGATGTATTCCTTTCTAAGAATACAAAAAACATTAGTGGTGCCAAGTTCGTTCAACTAAGCACTTTAAGGATAGGTTGAATGATGATGATGTATTTTATGACTATATTTCACTATAAGGATGTTAGTTGTTCAACTAAGGGGCTAGGCCGATATATTTTTATAAGCATATAGGAAATTTAACTATTATATTGTCTTATAATGTTTTGATATGGTGAGAGTTGTGACTGCCATGTCACATTTTTATAACACTTGATATTAATTAAGTTGCAAATTTTGCCCTTGTTTGTTGTACTACGATGTTTGCAATGCACACATGTTGTTATATTTGCATAATTGATTCTTTTTTCTTAATATGTGTTATGAATTATTTACAGATGTGGTTGGTCTCTTTCATAGTTGATCTTTATGATTAATATCTCTTTATAGAGTAGACCATTTTTGTTTTTACCAATTGATCTATATATGAGGTTCATAATTTATTAGGAATCACGAGTTATATTTTAAGAATAGGCTTTTATTTTAAGACTGAATTGATATATTCATGCATAGTTAATGATTACAGGAGTCATGGATGCAAGTCATACTATTATAGCATAGGGTTCAATTAGTGAGTTGTTTATGCTTGTGGCTAGCTATAGGGAATTATATTTTAATTACAACATTTTACCTGTTATGTTCTTGTATAGATGGTTCATTTAATTGATTTCTTTATACACATGTCTTTTAAAATTATTCATGAAGTTATTAAATTGTTATATGACCCAATCAATTCATTTTCAAAATATTTTTTAAAAATTCAACTTAACTCCTAATTAGGTTTGTCCAAATAGGAGAATGTTAGGGTCTTATTTTTTATATAGGTTATAACTAATTAGTCTTTTGTTTTACAATTAGGTCAAATAGAGGCATAGAGACCCATGGTTATATTATTAATCATATTCTAGGCTTGATCTTCTCAGCAGGGACTTTTGCAGCATCTTGATGATAAGGTCCAGTCATTTGATTAATAACGTTAAGTTTCTCTTTTATAACTTTATATAAAAAACTTATAAGAGTTTAGCTTTACATCATTATAATCTGCCTTATGCCAATAGGAGAGAAAAGAGAAGAGTATAGGCCATTTTTTTTTATTTTACAAGAATTCTAAAATGTGATTATACAAATTTTAATAATAACAATCACATCTTTTAATTCAAATATTCTTAAAATCGTCTTATTATTTATAAATCAATTATTAAGGTACATAGAATTCTATAAATTAATCGTATAGTTGCTTCTGTATGATTTAGTGTTTCTACAAATTCAACTTTATATATGTTAAAATAAAAAGGATGGTAGAAATTATTAAAATTTTATATCATTGTGTGTATTGTGTCCAAATAACAATTTATTTAAGGTTAATTTTTTTATTGGCATTAATTCTACTTGTAGTAAAAATTCCAAAATTTTAAATTCATAACACTTTATGTAATTTTTTTATGTCATAATGTAAAAAAATTATTCTTTCATTTAAATTATATTTAACGACATTAGGAACTTCTTTCTGTTTTTTACGATGAAGAAAATCCCAGGAAAGTGGTAATTCAATAATGAAGAAGACAATTTCTAAGAACATTTTCTAAAGTGCGTCTCTAATTTGTAATTTGGCGTTTGAGTTGATTTGTATAATAAAGTATGGATAAAAGTGCCTGGTGGCTTTACAGAACAATCAGCTAAGAATGAGAAGTAATGGAAAATTTTGAAACATCATGAAATTTTCGTCACAAACAACGTCGCTGAAAGGCCAAGGTTATGGAGACTCATTGTGAACTTCAATTTAACGCATTTATTTATTTGATACATTCTGGGACCTCTACTTTGGACAGGATTCGATAAATAAGAAAATAACACTTATTAATAGCTATGCAACAATAAGGCAGAACAAGATGCACAACTTCATTTATAATTTACCTTTTCGATAGTAGTTAAAGATAAATAAAGGAAACTCAAGATATTGGTGAGTTGGTAAGGGACTCTTTTAATTTAAGTGAGATCGTGAGTTCGAATTGTTCTTGTGTATGTAATCGTTTAAAGTCAGAGTTTTACCTCCCACAAAGGATCTATCTAACTCGAACGAGGATTAATCTGCGAGTGAATGGCTTAAAGGTACATTCCTTTAATTAAGACTCTATTAAAATATTTTGTAGGGAACAAACAAAAAAAAGATAAATAAAGGAGGGAAATAATTGTTTACGTGTAACGCCGGCTCCAAATTTGTGCTGTAACGCAACTATAACATTATAAACGTAAAAAAGGGAGCATAGTTTCTATCGGACAATTGCATAGGGCTGCGATCGGGTGATCCTCGTAAAAACTTGCAGAGACAATGTCTGGTGAAAATGACAAGAAACTTGACGACTATTTCCAATCAAAATTAACAAACATACAATGCCCAAAGGATATTGAATCACGACAAATTAAACTAATCCTACCCTGTGACAGATCCTCAATTCCCTTTCTCTGCTTTACCTCCCAAATCTGCTCTATATATTATGCATGTGACATAACCAGGAACCATTGATCATACAAGTTGTCAAACCAATCAAGGCGAGTAAATGAGTGCAGAAGACGGAAAACACATAGGAACTTCTGATCACCATTACCACCCGCATCCACTACCTCATAACGGCATGTCTCAAGGTGATCCTGATTCACAGCAGCCAGTCATGGGTTTCCCACCACCGCTGTCACCCAACAACAACGCCTCTGCTCCTCCAGATCCTTACCTTCCTGCTCATCCTGCACCGGTTTACGCTCCGCCTCCGCCGGCGGTTTACCCTCCTCAACATCCCACAGTTTACCCTCCCGGGCAGCCTGCACCATACCCTCCTACAGTGATCAATGAAATCAATATTGGCAACCCAGGAGTTGGTACTCTCTTATCTTCTTTATCAGACGGCAACTTGTAACCAATTAATTATTAAAAAGAATTCTTCTTCCACCAACTTCATATGGAAATCATTCGCCTATCTAAATCATAATTACTCTAACCAAAATAAGAGTTCCCAGTAATTCTTACATAGGTAAACAGTAGTTTTATCATGGGGTTATAATTTACGTCGTCCATCAAGGACCTTTTTTTGTACTTGCTCTAAAAGATAAACGAACAAGTACTCTAAAAGATAAACGAACGAACAAATACATTTGTAGTCTTCGGTTCCAAAAGTTAAATAGAGATTGAAGTCACGCATGCAAAAACATTCATATACATATAAATAGATTATTTTCGGTTGTTGCTTATCTGATGAACTTCATTTTTACGTCTTATACAGGCTACGTTTATGCAGAAGCGAGACCCGTACTAGTACAAGCAAAGCCAAGCCTTCCTTGTTGCGGTATGGGTGTAGGTTGGTTTTTGTAAGTATTATCTCGTCCACCTTCACTAGTAGATTAGTCGCAATAGTAGCTAACAATCAAAGTCTAGATAATACTGCTCATATTTCGAACATCCATATATGAGCTAAAAGGAATTTTATATTATCCTATGTTCCGAAATTTGGACCGGTTATTAAATCGGTGGCTTTATTGGTCACCGGTTCGATCGGTTCAACTGATATTACCCTTTATTCTGAAATCCGAACCAGTCATCAAATCGGTAGCTTTACTGATCACCGATTCGATCGGTTCAACCATCGGTTGAACCGGTGTGACGTAATAATTATGCAATCATTACATTTAATTATATATAATATTAAACATATTTAAAAAATTTAAAAATAATTATTGGACCGGTCCGATCGGTCAATTGACCAATTTTGACCGATTCAAACTGGGTCAATTTATAGCCAATTTTGAAAGATAAACCAGACTGAACTATCGACCGATCACTGATTAGACCGGTCGATCCGACCGGTCCGATCTGAATTTTAAAACAAAGATATTACCCGAACAAATTTAAGAGCTCAAAAGAAAAACTACTCATAAAGTAAGTTCCTCGAAATAGCCAACAAAAATAGCTATTAAGTCATATAAAAACTTTGAATTTGTTAACATTTTAAGCTCGATTTTAACTTTTGGTTTGATTTAATTTAATAATCATTATTTTTAAAAATTAATTAGTTTATTAATTAATTAAGTGATCTTTGTAAATTAAAACCGATAAATTTTTATTTGTTGCAATCTCGGATCAATGTGAGACCTCTTAAAATTGTTAAAAGAAAATATCAATATACTATTTTTTGACAAAATTAGACTAACAGTTTATAGTTTTTGTCAAGTTAAGTGATCAAGCGCCCCTTTTGTTAAATAAAAATCTTATACATGTTGAATATAAACCAAAAGATACTTCATAGAGAGCAACCTAGACCAAATCACATTTATATATAAAAAAAAAGTCATTTTATCATATTGGATTGCTTAATATAATACCCTTTGCATTTCTTATTTGTTTCTTCTTAAATCTGATGCAGGTTTATAATTGGGTGGTTTCTTTGTGCCATTCCTTGGTACGCGGGGGCCATGGTTTTACTTTGCTCCAAGATAGATCCACGAGAGAAATCGGGACTCACTGCTTGCACTATTATGGTGAGTTTTCCCTATGTATCTTCACTCTTAAATTCTACTTTTCAAATTCATTTTACTGATGTCATAAGTTTTTAAATTTAAAAAGTTGCGATAACTAATTATAAAGCTGATTTAGCATATCAATTTTAAAGTTTTATAATTTATTTATTTCATTATATAATATTCTAATTAGATGTGAAATATCACCTATCGACGAGTACTTTATTAGAATAAATCATATTAGTTATTCAACCATTAGTAATTGTTTTCTTCTAAAGATGTTTTCTAGTTTTCAAAGTGTCATCTTATTTTATGCAATAAATAATAGTTAAATTTTTTCTAGTTTTCAAAGTGTTATCTTATTTAATGCAATAAATAATAGTTAAAAAATAAACATTCTTTTTAATTATTTTAGAGTGATGATTCTCTACTATTTTTTTTTAAACGTGGTCAGATGCGCTCAGTGCATATTATTCATATCTAAGGATAAAACGTCATACAGAAAGCTTGGAAGGCATACCCTCTATTCAAAATCAGACATAGAATTAGCTGCCCTAGCTATCTTATGAGCAACCTGATTCGCTGATCTCTTCACAAAAGCGATAGAAATATACTGATGCTCTTTAATAAGAGCTTTGCAATCCTCAATAATCATCGAAAAATACGAAGGATAATTTTGTGTGGATGCCATAGATTTGGTAATCGTTTGGCAATCCGTTTCCACATAAATCGAAGAGAATAGTAGGCTTTTGATCCAGCTTAAGGCTTCTCGAAAACACAACGCTTCACCAATTAACGGATCCCTCCAACCTGACATAAGCATCACCTTTCCTGCACAGTTGAAACCTTTCCAGTCTCAAAGCACCATATCTAAGCCATAGAGTCCAGAAGGTAAAAGTGCCACATCAACGTTGCATTTAAAATGGTTCAGCTGTGGGGCTTGGCATTGGGGATGTGATGGTTGATTCGTTAAGATAGTAGTAGTATGTCGATTATGAGCAGCTTGCCACTCTAACAGTGTGGTGTTGGCTCGATGAATAATGATGGATGGGTCCTGAACTTTCTGCTTCCATACCACTTCGTTGTGTGTGGTCCACAAACTCCACAAGATCATGCAAATTTCCTCTGCTTTTGCCTTGGGAAAAAACAACCATAATAGAAGCAAGCCAGTGATGTAATGTGGCCGTAGGAGACATGTGCCAGTCCACCGAATAACTATTCCAGACAGAAGTAGCCACGTCACAATGGTGGAATATGTGGTGCTCGTCCTCTATAGCTTTACCGCATAATGGGCAACTATCATCTAAAGCAATATGTCGCTTTTTAAGATTTGCTCTGCAGGAGAGAGCATTTCTCAAAGTACGCCAGATAAAGAGTTTTATTTTACCTAGAACTTGCATTTGCCACAATTTCTCCCATGGAAAGCCGACTTCTCTTAGCTTCAGATTCACATCTTCCATGCTTATGCGATATCCCTCTTTCACTTTGTACTCACATTGAGCGTTGAGAATCCACATCCACTCATCCTTACGTCTTGAAAAATTGAGTGGTATTTGAAGAATGAGGTTAGCGTCTCGTTTATCAAAAACTTCCTTGATCTTGTTTTCATTCCACCAATGATCCCGAATGAGCTCTGCGACAAACTGTATTTGCGTGGTGGTATGTGTTTGAATGTATGGGTCATCATCATCCATTAGCCATGGGTCACTCCATATATGAATTTGTTGTCCTTCACCTACTCTTCGTCGACAACCAGGAATCAGTATTGCTTTTGCCTGATGGATGCTTCTTCAGATCTGACTTGGATTGAGGCCCAACTCTGCTGAAAAGAAATCAGTCTGGGGAAAATATCTAGCTTTAAGGATGGTTGCTGCAGTTGACTCCGGATACTTGAGGATTCGCCATCCTTGTTTTGCCAAAAGAGCTAGATTAAATTGCCTCAAATCTCGATAGCCCAAACCTCCATAAATCTTTGGTATGGCTAACCTTTGCTATCTTAACCATCGTATACCCTGACTATCTCGCCCTCCATTGTGCCAAAAAAAGCCATTCATCAACTTCTCCATCTCTTTACAAGTATCCAGAGGTAATAAAAAAAGGGACATAAGATAATTCGGCATAGCCTGTGCAACTGTCCTTAACAGTATATCTTTGCTAGCTTTTGATAATGTTTTAGCCTTACATCCTTGTATTTGCCTGATAAGCTTTTCGATCACATACTAAAAAACTTGGCGTTTCCCTCGGCCTATTACTGACGGCATACCCAAATAATTAGTGTGACCTGCAATCTCCATAACTCCCAAAATTTGACATATCACAGTCTTCAGTGTAGGCGTAGTATTTGGAGTAAAGGAAATACCTGATTTGTCTAGATTGATTTGTTGGCCCGATGCATTCTCATATATTTTCAAGATAGTTCTCAATTGTATTACCTCCTCTTGTGTTGCCCAAACAAAGAAAATAGCATCATAGGCAAAGAACAGATGAGACACCGGAGGAGCACCTCTTGCGACAACTGTCCCATGGATGCGTCCTTGGGCTTGTAGACTTTGAAGGCTAGCTGATAATCCCTCCGCACATATAATGAATAAATAAGGAGACAATGGGTCACCTTGTCGCAATCCTCGACTAGGAATCAAAGGCCCGTATTCATCCTTTCCTCGATTGAAAAAATAGGAGACCGATGTGACGATGTTCATAATCTTCGAGACCCATATATCGGTAAACCCCATTTTTAACATGATTTGCCGCAAATATTCCCATTCAACTCTATCGTACTCTTTGCTCATATCAGTTTTCAATGCTAGATAACCCGTCTTGCCTTGCGTTTTCTGTTTAAGAGAATGGAAAAGCTCATAAGCTACAATTATGTTGTCAGTAATCAACCAATTTGGGATAAAAGCGCTCTGAGTGTCTGAAATAATCTGAGGCAGAACCTATTTTAATCTATTGGCAAATGATTTGCAAACTATACGATCGGTGACATTGCTCAATGATATAGGTCTCAAATCAGCTATTATTTCCGGCGTTTTCTTCTTTGGTATAAGAATAACGTTTGTTCTGTTCATGCCAGGCATAGGCGCATCCCCGTTCAACGTCTTAAGACATTCTTGAGTGACCTCCTTTCCAATGATATCCCAATATGTTTGGAAAAATTCCGGGTTGAAACCATTAGGCCCTGGGGATTTATCAGGATGCATGGAGAATAACGCTTGGCGCACCTCCTCTGTTGTATATGGAGCCACAAAAATTTCATTCTGAAGAGAGGTTACTTTATGGGCCACATTGTTTAGAATCGGACTGATATCTCCACATGAGGAGGTGAAGAGTTGTCGATAATAATCCAGCAACATATTCGGTAAGCCAGATTCCCAGTCAATCCATTTCCTATTATGATTCTTGAGCTGTGAAATGAAAATTTTCCGATGCTTGTGGGAGGCCATCAGGTGAAAGAATTTGGAATTAGAATCCCCTTCAGCAAGCCAGTGTTGTTTGGATCTTTGTTTCCAGTATATTTCATGTTGTAAAAGGAGATCATTGTACTGCTTCTCGAGGTCTCGTAACATCTCCCTATTTATTATTGGCTGTCGACGCACCCTTGCCATCTTTTGTTTAACCATATTAAGCCGTTGATGAAAGTCTTGTTTATGCGATGTTGCCCATGCTTGCAGCTCTTCAGAACAAGAAAGAAGTTTGTCTTGGAGAGGACGAGTAAAGTGTTGCGTCCAACTCTTACTGATTCTTTGTCGACAGGCCTCCTCTAAAGTCCATGCGTTTTCAAAACGAAACTGCCACTGTACATATTTCTGCCACTGTACACCCAAGGAGAGGAAGAGTGGTAAATGATCAGAGGATATAGCTTGCAAAACGTGAACTCTTGCCATCGAAAGAATTGAAGACCACTTAACTGTCCCAACTGCCCTATCCAATCTTTCCCTTACAAAATCAGATTCAGAGCGTCTATTTTCCCAAGTAAATAAAGGACCCTCCGCCCCCAAATCATGTAGTTGACAATCCATGAGTGCCTCTCGAAACCCCTCCATTAGTGACCGAGGATGAGTATGATGCCCTTGCTTCTCCGAAGGAAACATGATATCATTGAAATCGCTGAGGACACACTAGGGTAGAGGTGATTTATTATGAAGTTTTCGAAGTAAATCCCAGCCCATGCATTGATTGTACAGCTCAGGGAATCCATAAAAACCCGTTAACCGCCAACGTCTAAGTCCATCAATACATAACACAACATCGATATGATTTTGAGAATAGCTCAGTAACTGGGCCGTGTAATTTGCTTTCCACAATAGTGCCAAACCTCCTTTATTTCCAATAGGGTCAACCACAAACATATCACTAAAACCGAACTTAACTTTAATTGATACAATTTTTTTCTCTGGTAATTTTAGTTTCCATCAGGAAAATAAAATTGGGTTTCTTTTCGAACACCATGTCCTTTAAGGCTCGGACTGTTCGGGGGTTCCCAAGCCCCCGACAGTTCCAGCTTAATGTACTCAAAGCTATCGGTGGGCTTCGGAAACAAAGCCCACCAAAGTCAAGTTTTTTGGCCCAGCCTTAAAGGTACTTGGGATAAATTCCTCCTCCATGTCAACGTGTGTAGACACTGTTGCTTCTTGGAGACGTCTGCACTTAGGATCCGTGACCATAATTGTGTTCGCTGTAAGATAAGGCAAGACGGCAACATTTTCGGAAATCCCCTCTGTCACGCCATTAGATTGATTCTGATCATTAAGAATCCTTGATCCACCACTGATTTGCTGAGTAGAAAAGATTTGAATCCCCTGATTTTCTGCTGAGATATTAGTCTTGTCCATATCCGTAGATATCGCCGGATTTGCTACAGGTATCGTCGGGGTTGCTGCAGTATTGTCCTTGAACGCTGCCGGAATATCATTTTCCGACCGTAGCCATCGATCTCCGATCTGAGTTGTACGTCTGGATTTTGCTTTCAACCACGGGCCATACGCAAACCGTTCTCTAGGAATTTGAGGGTGATCATATAAAAGAGGGCAAAACTAATCTGTGTGTCCTACAATGCCACAGAAGTAACAGAAGGTATTTAGTCTTTCATATTTGAAGTCCAGGCAAACTTTGTCCCCTTGTGGTCGCTTCACAAACAATTTGCGCTTTAGAGGTTTTCTGATATCAATTGTCACTCTAATTCGCATGAAATCTTGCCAGATATTCAAGAAGTTTCGGGAGTCTGATTCCACATGAGTTCCAATGTAGTTACCAGCATCCACTGCAATTCTTTCCGACATAAAACCATTAGGAATATTATGAATTTGAACCCATAATTCTAAATAAACCAGTTCAACTTGGCGAGGATTCTCATGGGGTTGTAGTCGATGCAAAAGAATAGGAATCTGTTGATAATTCCATGGACTATCTCATAAGACTCTATCCACATCGAGGGAATGGAAAAAAAGGAAAATGAAGGTATTGCTTCTCAGTTCTTTGATCAGAACTCCTTTGCCAGGACACCATACACTAGCCATAATCTGTTTGAATACTGGAAAGTTTAGCATCTTCTCAGTTACCAATCTCCCTATGACACAGTGTTGCCATTCAATCCCTATTGCCCCCTGATCTCCAATAGTTGTGTCCTTCGTATATTCCAATATACCTTCATCCTCCTCAATGTTCAGGCGATGATATATGTCATTCACCAATCGATCCTCGTCAGATGCCATGGCCCCAAAAAACGAAACGGTGACAAGCTGTGCGACAGAAACTACCAGTAGACGAGCTAATCGATCGTAGATTTGTGAAAAAGAAAGATTAAAACTTGTTATTTAGAAACAAGAGGAAAAAAGATCTCGACATAGCGAGAGAGAAATCTAGTCCTTGCATAGCTTTAATTCGAAAAGAGTTGAAATTAAAACGTTGATGATTCTCTACTATTGGTTAGCATAATCCCACAGAATGTGAAAATATAGTAATCTCTTTGAGAAATAACGTAAAATTTATAACTCAAAGGTTCACTTATATAACCATTATAACGAAATCTTAATATGAAATTATTATGGTAGGTTAGTTTTAAAAACTTGATCTCCGGCGAGAACCTCCACGTTTACTCAAGTAACTATTTTCTTTATAATATTAACTATTTCTTTCATAAAAATAAATATTTTATGTGCTATAAGCTCTCTGCTATATTAATATCTAATCTTGATCAAAGGACTAGAAATAATTTTAGGATAACACTTTCAAGGAAATATGAACTTATAATTATGGTCTCATTATAATTTTATTTTGAAGTATATTTGTTGCATATACTTTATTTTATAAATTAGATAATTTAATAAATATATATGACATAAAAGTTTTTTGAAAATAAATATTATAAATGGATAAAATAAATATTATAAATGCATAACCAACTGGTTGGCTATAAGGTATACAATAATTAATAAGAAAGATATATTATATATGCTAGCCTTTATTAATCTCTATTCTTGATACAAATGACTAAAAAACAATTTTAGGAGAATACTTTAATGGTAATATGAACTTATAGTTATAATCTTATTATAGCTCCATTTATAAAGTATATTTATTATACTAGTATACTTACTTCATCTTGTAAGTTAGTTGATTTAATAAACATACATAAGTAAAAATTTCTTAAAGAAAATAAATATTACAAATATATAATCAACCGATTGGTTGTAAGATATAAACCAATTTATAAGAAAGAATTTTTTTAAGATATAAAATAAATTTTTTAAGAAAATAAATATTATAAATGTATAACTAGCCTACTTGTTGGGACCCGATCCGGGAACCGGATCCCAACCGAAAAGCAGGAATAGATACGAAGAACGAAGCGAATTCAAATTAGATAAATTGAATTCGATAACGACAAACAAAGTGAAAGCGGAAGCAAAGCAAATGCAAATTGAATACAGAATCGAAAG
>JANITW010000004.1:41545752-41563235 GCA_027564335.1 Erythroxylum williamsii | reverse complement strand
GATGGTTTAGAGTTTTTAAGGTACTAATATGAAACCTTTTTAGATTTAAGTTGAATCTAATTCAATTTTAGGTTTAGTTTTTTTAATATTCAGTTCCAAAATACAAGATTAATAATAATCAAACATTCTAATTAAGTTATAGAATTAAGATGGCTTTGATATAACTATTGAGAAATTGAGATGGGATCTGATCCTACACGCAGCAAAATAATAGGAGAACTATTTTAATTAATTTTCTTAAAGCCATGATCACTAAAAATTTTATACTATGGTTAACATATAAAATATAATAAAGCATGAATCATTATTCGTTCTGAATCTTGATTGTTTTCTTGTCATTTATCTCGAATCATTTGTAAAATCGGTTCATCACAACTATCATAGTTGCATATATGTCCAACCTCTAATGGGATCGACAACATGTGTTAAAAAAACTCTATAACTGTTTTAGGAGGAATAGGCAAGAAGTGTTAGTTCTCTTGGAGCTTAAGCCTATCTATAATATGACTTGGACTTTGTAGTAATTTAATTGAAATAAAATTATAATTTTAATCGAAATTTAATTAGAAAAATTGATTAGACCAAAATAAGATATAATATCTCATATTGATCCTTATATTTAATTTTAAAGTTTTTCAAACTTTACAATCAAATATAAATTGATTAAAATACCTTTTCTCTATTTTAACACATTCTTTATGTTTAAGGTTCTTAAATATGTTGATAATGAATATAAATTATAACCATAAATTATTTTTGGATTAGATAAATTAAACTCTTTAAATTTATCTTCGATTCTCTAATTAAATAATTTATATCTAAATATTTATAAATGTCAAAGTAGCTTTATTTATCCTTTCCGTGCATAATTCTTTTTGTATAATTCAATACTTTAATCATATAATGTTCCAATTAGATATAGAGTATAGAACTAATGTTTACTCTATTTAAGTCCAATCATGGTATTTTCTACCATTAGTAATTGATTTTATTAATAAAATTTGAAAATCATTTGCAAAGTGTGTTTTTATATTGGCTAAGGATTTCTCAAATTAACAATAATCAAGAATAGTATAATTTTCTATCTAATTACTTTAGGTTGATGAATTATACAGTGATCACTCAACTATCTCAATATAATTTATGCTATATTCAATGACTACTAATTGAGTTACCCTTTACTATAATAAGTCATAAATAGTTTCAAACCGTAGTAGTCTCTATGTAAAATACTTTGAAGATTTAAAGTTGAAGATCACTTATAAAATCATCGTAATGATAATTTTCATAGATATACAAGTAAGATCCTAAATAGATTTTTCATATGAGGTTAGTTTAATGTCCTTGCTCTCCAACAAGCACCCATATGAGTTTAAGGAACTCATTATCCAACAAGCATCCACTCGTTTATTTAAACATCTCTTTACGTTAGCACATGAGGTCGACTACTTCTTTCATAAGAAAAATTATAATATGTTATTGTCTTTTACATTATATTGTTGTCCAATATTAATAGAACACTAAGAACAATTCAGAGATAAAAAATAAATTCGATACGAATATCATAATTTTGTTTGTAATACATATTAATCTCGTGAACTTTATCATATACATCTATATGTATGTATGGATAAAAATATCTTTAAATAATTGTGCCACTAAATTACAACTAACTAATTAGTTGTAGGGCATAAACGAATATTAACAACAAATTATAAGACAGATAAAAATATATTTTCTATTAATTAAGATGTAGCGTTATTGTTGCTACGGAGCTTACTCTTCCTTCCTATAACTAATTAGTAACAAGACGAGTAATTCTACGTGCCCTGAAGTTTTGGAAATTGCATCTTATATAGACGTTTATTGTTCTAGCACGTCAAAATTGAACACATTCTTTGTTCTTACGCGAATAAAATTCTTAGTAATAAGATAAGGGTTATGACAGTCTAACTGCTTTTGCAGGCAATTATTATCACAATTGCAGCAACCATAATGGGTATAAAGAAGTAAGTGATGGCTGATTGAACAAGGCTCCCAATACAAAATTAAACTCATTTTCCTAGTTACAGTTGTCATTTGATGTTTTAAAATACAAGATCACCATAAGATGTCTTTCGTGACTATGGCACGCCTACTCACTTGTGGATTTAAATTTGCCATTTCTTCCTTTCAAGGCTGCGAATCCCCTTGGAACGAGAATCAGTGGCGCTTATAAATTACAATACACTTCAATATTCTAGAGTATGTTATTCAATTTAGAATGTGTCAAATTATTATTTATGAAAATTTCTATTTCAGTCTTCATACTTTGAATATTTTCTATTTTTACTTTTGTGTTATTGTATAATTTGAATAGGTTTATTATTAATTTGAATATTAAAGTTTTATAAATGGAATGAGCAAACCTTTTTAATGGAAATAAAAGAGGATTTACTTATATATTTTATGCAATGAGAGAATTTAGATAAAGACCAAATAATAGAATTAAAAAATGTGGCTATTCTCTTATCAAAATTTTTGCTATCTTTTATGATAAATTATTAACGTGATAGTATATAAAACCATAAGACAATTACATGTTCGGTTAAATGGTCATATTCCAATCTAACCTTCGTTTTAAAGGAAGGCTTCATCATGTTTGCAATGATATATCGTTAATGGCGCAATAGTAATACTTGAAAATTCATAATAAAAATATTTTTGTGAGATTTTAATATGATTACATTTTAAACCACTAACGTGGACGACATAAATTGAATGGCTTTAAGTAGTAAAATTGGCACATCTACCCGGTTTTGAGAGGAATCTTTGATTAACAAACCAACATATAAAAGGAACTATTTGCTAGAAAATTGAGGCAAGGTTCAATCCTATACTAGCAAAATAATTACAAAATCTTTTCGGTTTTTGATTTTATGAAAGTTAGGATCACTTTAAATCAGCAACTTGATTAATACATAAAATATAGATTAAGTATGAATCGTAATTCATACCTTATTTTGAAGTTTGATTTTTTTCCTTATTGTTCCTCTCGAACCATTTTATGAAACTAGCTTCATCTTAATTATCATAGCTGTACAAGTGGCTGTTCTCTAATAGTATTCACATAACATATTGAGAGAACTCCATAACTATTATAGAGAGGGTTAGACAAACAATGCTTACTCATTTGGAACCTTAGTTTATTTATAATGTGTTGGATATTTTTAATAATTTAATTGAAATAAAATTATAACTTCAGTTAAACTTTAATTAGAATTATAATTAATTTAACTTAAATATCAATTATACCTAAGTAAGACCCAATATCTTATATTGATTGTTATTTATTAAGTATCTTATATTTAATCATAATTTTTTTAACTTTACATTCAAACCTAACTTGATTAAAACACTTCTCTCTTCAACTCGTTCTTTGTGCATGATCTATTAGGTTTTTAAATATGTTAGTAATCGATATAAATTATAGCCATAAATCATATTTAGGATTAGATACATTAAAGTCCTTTAATTTATCTTTAACTCTTTAATTAAACAATTTATATCTATAGATCAAGATTGACTTCTTATAATATATCATGACAATTCAAATATTTAGGAATGTCAAAGTGGTTTAAAATAACATTTTTGTGCATAATTTCTGTATAAATTAATTCTTTTATCATACAATATTTCGATTAGACATTGCGCATGAAATTAATGTCTACTCTATTTGAATCTAATTATGTTAGTTCTCCATCATTAGTAATTATTCAATTAATGACATTTGAAAATGTTTTCAAAGTGACATTCTAACTTAGCCGATAATTTCTTGAATAAAAACAAATCTAGAATAACAAAGCATTCTCTCTAGTTACTTTCCAGTGATGAATCCTATATTAATTACTTAATCATCTATATATAATTCATGTTATATCTAATGACTATCAATTAAGTTATCATTGCTAAGAATAGGTTATAACTAATATCAAAACATAGAAATCCCTATATGAGATACTTTAATGATATCAAGTCAAATGGTTACTTATACAATCATCACAATGAGAATTGTCATAGATATACAAGTATTATTTTAAATTGATTTTTCATATAAGGTCATATCTATAAACTTGTTTTTAACAAGTAACCAAATTTTTATTTAAGTATCTCCATATTTTAATCTATAAAATGATTATTTCTTTTATAAGTAAGAAAGATGCCATGTGTTAGTCTTTTTATACTCTATTAATATCTATTCTTAATTTAACAATGAATAGGAAAAATTTAAGGACAATACATATATATAATATGAATTTAATAATTATCATAATTTTATTTACAATATACATTTATCCCATGGAATTTATCGTATATATATAAATATGTATAAGATAAAAAATGCCTTCAAATTATGTCACTAAACTACGACTAACTAATTGGATGGTAGGATGAGATGTAACAGGAGAGGTTATAAAAAACTGTTCAAAGCAGGCTTTGCTATAGTATTATACTATATTTGAAGGGTGAGGAATGTTAGATTGTTTGGAGAATTAAAGGACATTCTGAATTATAGTTGGATTGGGAACTTCACCAAACTAAGGTTGGCTACCATGACAAGTTCATATAGAGAAATTGTCACATGAGACTTGAAATTGAGATTCAATCTATAGGAATGTAATGTAAAAAGCTATTTTCCACTCAAATTGAAGGGATCTTCTAATTGTAGTAAATTTTGTAACTCCATTTGATGTGGAGTAATTATTTTGCAATTTTTAAAACTTTTTCTATTTATGAAATTATTTACATTTAAAAAAAAACTAACTGATTGGTTGTAAGTCATAAACCAAAACTATTATAGATATATATCATCAACATCATAAAATTCTTCTAAAAAAGGATTCTTTAGTATTATAAAACCCTAATTATACTTGAATCTTCTTATGCATAAAGGAACTTAAAGCTTTATAAGCTTTACAACACCAAATATCCTTGTTCAATTAAATTTTTATATCAATTAAAGGGTCCATTATGTGTTACAGTTCTTTCATTTAAAGAAACTTAGGTTTAGTAGTACCTTTTTATTAACTTGTTCAACTTGATTCCAATTTTATTTAATATAAGAATTATACTTCTACCATCAATATATATTATCTAAGCTAAAAAAATTTAAATAGGACTACCTATATAGGAGCAATATAAAGTACATATGATAGTATTCCTTTTAGGTTTTTAAGGCTTTCTTCTTCTCTAATAAAATTTATTAGTTCCAAACTTGAAAGAATATTTCAACTTGATTCATATGTTTACATCTTTTTTATAGCTCCCAAGGTCATCTTAGGTTAGATTTAGTCATTGTTTATGTATTTTTTAAAAAATACATTATCAAACTATTTTTTAGATCAATTCTAATATGTTCTATCCCATCATTTTCACTTCTTATTTCACTTTTTTCTCACCATTTATTAATTTAGAGCTTACTATGTATAAAAAATGTTGGTTCTAGTTATACATATCAAATAGGGTTTCCAATTGATTATTCTTCTATTCTTTATATTTTTCTCTTTAAAGCACTCTAAACATGTTTGGGATGTCTTTTTTCTTTTTCTTTTTATTTTTATTGGTTATGCTTACTAATGCACATTAAACAACCTTAATCCAAAATTTGTAAGTAAAATTTTGTCTAGGTGATCGAGTTTTTATGAATTTTAAGTTCATTTAGAGGTATTTGTTTACTTTTGAGTCTAACTCAATAAAGAATAAAATTTATAGAATTCATGAACAAAATTGAAATATTATAAAGAAAGTTAAATGAAGCAATTTGAAACCAACCCTTTGGTTGAAGCTTGTATTTCAAATACCTCCTTAAGCATTCTAGTGAATGGAAAACCAATTCCTCATTTCAAAGGGTATAATGGGATTAGGCAAGGTGATCCCATTTCTCCATATCTTTTTGTTGTTACTATAAAAATTCTTACAAGGTTGATAATGAAGCACACTCAAGACTACACAAACTTCAGATTTCATCACAAGTGAAAAGACCTTAAGATTACTCACCTTAGCTTTGTTGATGACTTGACACTACAAGAAATTAATACAATATGTGACGTTTTATTAATAAAACATCACGGATTGAAAAGATTTTTTGTGATGTTTTAAAAACATCACAAAAAGTTTGACTTTTTCGTTTCGCGATGTTTTATATAAAAACGTAACAGATTTGTAATACTTTTTGTGTTGTTTTTTATTAAAATGTCACAAACTAAAAACTATGATGTTTTCTTAAATAAAACGTCATTATTGGCTGAGTCAACATTTTCGTTTACTTATTTCATATGCATGTGAAATTACACCGTTAGGGAGCAGAAGTAAGTTTAAAAGCCCAACTAATGTCGTTGCTCTCTTTTTAGTCTCCCAACTTCCATGTCATTTTGATTCGCTTCGCCTCCTTCCTGACAACCTAATCTTTGCTTCGCTTATCACTGCTAAAATTTGCAGGTTGTCATTGGTGGTGTCGCCGAAGTCAACCTCAGACGTCTACGGTTGTCGAATAATTAAACTGTACTACCCACGGGCCAATCTTAAGTCAATTTCTACTTTGTTTTCATCGTTTTGTACTTTAGTTTTTCTTCTTTCAAACCATTTTGTTCTTTGTTTCAACGATGAGAGGGGCTTTTCATTTATAACTTTGTTGTTAATTTGAATTAGATATAAGAATTTACTCATGACTCCCGAAGGGTTAGAGAGGAGTAACGATTGAGGGCGATCAATGGTACCTAAATTATGGATGAATTCATCACTTCTTGAAAGGAAGATTCTTTTGGTCATAGTACATGTTTTTAGGTTAATAGTTTTCAGGCATTTAGAGTTCACTTATGGAAACTAGGTTGTAATTTTTTCCCTTAGAACCTAGGTTTTAATTTCAATTTTGCAACCTGGGTGGTTATGCGTCATTACACTTCTGTGATACGCACCTATAAATCACACAACATATTTGGAACCCTAGGCAGAATAATGTTGTGTCTTTTGAACATTTTTGTGGATTATTGGAGTATGGTCTAATCCTGGTCTATTATGAGTGAATTGGGTACATTTTGGTGTCTCTTCACTGCTGTATTGTCATAATTTGATGAAGATTTCTTTAAAAATTTTATTGGTTTATATTTTTCATTTTACGATTGCTTATTTGGTTTATAGACATATTATTTTCCCCAAATCAGTGCTAGGTTAATCATCACTCAACCTTACTTTAGCTGTCAATTTTTGACCCTCTCCCCTAATTAAGTGAATTGCAACCCAGGTTTTAAACATTAAAGAACTAATACTATTTATGGATATGCCTGCCTAATCTTTGGAAGTTTAGGGAGGACAAAATCTTATTTATTTAATGTTTATCAGTTTTGCCAACTTGATGATCTTTTTCTCTTTACGAGCCTTGTCCATTTAGAAGATGAGCAACTGATGTAGAGAAGATCATGTAAGTGAATCTTGGTATTTCTTTGGCTAATGAAATCAAGTGGGAGCTTCATAATTGAAGTCTTCTGTAGGAAGAAGCAACTGTAGTGGGATTTGAAGTTCCAAAATCACCAAATTCTAGTTATAACAATGTCTATCCAGGGCATGAAGACGAAGCATATGATCCACCTGTAGTGCCTACACACCTCCAACATACCTACCATATCTATATTTTTCTTGTTGTTGTCAAAATAATCAACCCTTTTGCTCAATTGCTTTGGGTTCAAACATTCCAATGGGGTCTATGTGCACACTTACTGATACATGGTTCAGACATGCCTGAATCTTTAACAGTTTTGTATCCCCTTTTTTTTTTGAAGATTTTCTCAATTTGATTACTATTTTTGGTTCAAATATGGAACTTAAATATTGCACAAACTGTTATTACTTCTCCATCTTATAAACTCATATAATACTATTAATAGGAGGAGTGGCGTAAGGGCCTCAAAACATTGATGGTTGATATTGTAAATAAATTGAAGAAGGAAGCTCTCAGTGAAGTGTTAAACGGAGATCACTTGGTCACTGCTTCCTACAAACTTGACTTTTTAACTGACAAGGGCTCAGAAATTGCTTACAAAAGAAAGCTGACGAAGGAAGAAGTTATACATTTGTTAAGATGTTATATTAACGTGTATTAGGTGGTATGGGCATTGCAATCCTAATTCACAAATGGTCTCGAGCATGCTGGAACGCGACTGATGAGCAAGGGCAAGGTATTGACAATTTGCATATGAATCTTTTTATTCATGTTTTATAGGAGGGCAATAACTAGAAGTTAAATTGATGAAAAGAAAATTTTTGTTTCAATATAGAAGCATCACTGGATCATTCTTCCAGGGGAAAGCATAGAAGCATCACTGGATCAATCTTCCAGGGGAAAGCATGCTATCTTATGTTTTCTCTTTCAAAAAGTTTTACAGCTTTCCCTTGTTTCATTAAGGTGTTGGAGCTTCTTGCATTTGTGCAATTTAGATCTCCAGATACCAGTGTGAAGCTTCCTTAGACTACTTCCAGTATAAAATTTGACTTGCTGGTAAGTTTACAGTCTTAAGTGGCACTTCTAATTGTTCATATAATGTTGTTCATTATTTTTTTATAGACAGAGGAGATACTTGGAGATCCAAAGACTTCAGGAAATAGCAGCATCTATTATTACTCTGAACCTGGTGATCGTCTGATAGATCTCATTACTTTATGAGATAAGCTGTGGCAGGTTGGTTGTTTTGTTTTAGATGGTGTTGCAGATTGAATATCTCTCTTATTTTACTTATCCTTAAATTGTGCACTTCCTAATTTCAGATAGAAGTATCTTGGTACTTAATTTCTTTTTACCTTTTATCTATTCTTCATAAATCCAATTTAGTTTACCCCCAGTTAAATAACTTTGGATGGGGTTGGAGGTATAACAAGAACTTAGAAAAACAAGCAACACAACTGCATATGTTAATTGGCTAGTCACAGGACATAGTATCAGCTTGTAGTAATCAAAAGAGGCACAAGAAAGGTCGAAAGTCTAATTCATTTAAAGAAGAAGTTTCAAACAATATCCTGTCCTTTACTGAAGTTATCGTATAGGGATCTCTTCTTCAATCATCTCACAACCGCAAGCACTTGACATTTGATATACTGCTAGTTCTTCTCCCAAAATTGCCTACAACATTTCTTTCTTATCTTATGTCTTGTGAACTTGTACAGTGTTTGATGAATGTTCTTTCAACGAAGGACTCTTGGTAGTCAAATGATAAATGAACCTTCAGATTAATTAGTGTATTAATTAGTATATTATGACATGTTTGCGAATTGCAACTAGTGTATTATGATATGTTTGCGAATTGTAATTAAACAATATATTGTCTGCAGGTATGAAATTCTTGTGATACATGAATAATTATTGAAATTAATGATATACTAAAAAAATTGAAGAATTATTAAATAAATAAAATTCATAAATAATATTGAATATTTATTAAACAAATAAGATTAAAAAATTGTATTTTAAAAAATAATTATTAAAATTAAAAATATTAAATTAATATGATTTTCAAAAAATGGAAAAAATAATAACAAAAATATCACGGAAGACATTCCGCGACGTTTCTAAAAAAACATAGCGGATTCCTTCACATTTTGTCACTTTTTAAAAACGTCACGAAATGTTAGACAATCTGCCGTGACGTTGATTGCCCAAATTTTCAGTGACGTTTTTATAAACATTACGGAATGTCAGTATTTTCTGTGAAGTTTTACATCAAACGTCGCAAAAATATTTTGCCTACATCAAATTCTGCGACGTTTTTACAATATCACAGAATATATTCTGCAATATTTTTGGACATTTTGTGACGTTTTAGAAACACCGCAAAATGCCCTATTTTCTTGTAGTGTGATTTTACTCTTTAGAGTTGACTATACTTTTGTTTTAGTCTTATTCAACTACACTAAGGAGTTTGCAAGCTTTCTGGACTTGATACCAATCAAGATAAGAGTGTGTTGTATGTTTCTTTTGATGTGGAATCCGCTACAAGATTAAGATCCTTAACTAGTTTGAATGCATAACCATTACCTTTAAAGTACTTGGGAGTCCTTATATCTTCTAGGAAGCTTATGTATCATGATTGTTTATCTCTCTTGGAGAAATATATAAGGAGAATGAACTCTTGACAAAACAAGTTCTTTTCATATACTGGTAGACTAGTCCTCATTTCTTCTATTTTGAGCGGTCTTCACACTTATTAGAGCTCTTATCTATTCCTTCTAAGGAGGACTATAAAGGAGCTTACTAAATGCATCAAGAATTTTCTTAGGACAACAAGTGCTCAGCACTTTAAAGGGGCAAAAATTAAACGGGATCAACTATGTTGGAGTAAACAGGAAAGGGGGTTGGGCATTATTTCCTTACAGATGAGTCAGAGGGTGATTGCTACTAAAAGAATATGGAGATTATTCATGAACAAGAAATCTCTATAGTCTAAATGGATCAATGAAAGGTATCTTAAACATCTCAACATTTGGCAAATTGAGGAGAAAAAGGAATTCTCGTGATTTTTCATCCACTTGCTAAGGAAAAGGCGAGAGTTTTATACCTTTATCAAAATTCAAATTGGTAGTGGTCAGGTTAGCTAGTTTTGGTATGATAATTGGGCTCTGCAGAGTCCTTTATTCCTCAAGAAAGAAATTTCTTCACTTACTTCCATAATTCCCCTAAATTTTAGAGCCAAGGGTATCATTTAGCAAGATGTTTGGTGTATGAACTTCAGGGGGAGTGAAAGAATTAGTGCTTTCTTACCAAATTATGCTCCTAATTCCTCTTATTCTGATAGTATTCAATAGTAACCAAACAATGGAGGAGACTTCCTGTTTGAGAGCAATAAAACTTCAATCTCCAAGGGTTAGTTAGTTTAACATAGTTTGGAAAAATGCCTAGGTCCATAAGGTTGCTTTCATTACCTGGATTGTTGTAAAAATGAGGACCAAAATAAAAGACAGGCTGTTTAGAGTGGAAGATCAGGTATGCATGCTTTGTAATATTTTTCTACAATCAATCAACCACTTATTATTCCAATGTTAGTACTCTAGAGCTATTTGGATTATAATGCAACATATGTTGGAGTTATATTGCTTTTATCAATAGTGGCAAAGCATTCTTTTGTAGGCTAAAAATTTATGCAAGAGAAAGGATAGTGAATTTATTGAAATCAATCTATCTCTTACTTGTTCGGCATATTTCATACGGAGGGAAAGAAACAATAGATTGTTCAAGAATGCCAAAAGGGACAATCGTAAGTTAGCTCATAGAATTTATTGTTGGATAAGGGAAATTATCTAGCTTCATGACTTTGAATGCTTGAATTCATCCCTTAGAAGAAGATGGAGCTTCGATCGTAGCTACAAAGGGCTTATTGAGTGGATGACAATCATGTGGTGTTTGTTGCATTTGCTTTAGTTAAAGTGAGCTTGTCTTTATTTTAATATTACATTTTCCACTACTTTTTGCATTGGATTCTTTGTTGTGTTTTAATGAATCTTTTACTTTAAAAAGAAAAGAAGACTAGTCATTTTAATTCATACTCATCAAATAGTGTAATTTTTAAGTTATAATCTCAATTAAATATAAAATACACATTATGGTAATATTATTTATATAAATTAAAATATACTCTTGTCAAATATGTATATAGCTCGTCTTCATATGCATAAATTTAATATAAAAAATAATCTGTGTTTTTTGTTAGATATAAGTCTTATGGACAACTAATGGAAAGTCTACAATTATATTCTTTGGTTTAATTATTTCTCTCTACTCTTTGCCATTTTAGGATTAAAAATAAATACATTTTTCATAATTTATATAATTAAAATCTTGCATTGCTCTTATGAAAATCATATTTGGAGCCTTAGCACATTTTGTATTTTATGGGATATTAAACAAGGGCATAAAAGTCTAAAGTTTAACTTATAATTTAAAAATTTAGAACAATTTTCAACACGTAAAGCTAATTTAGAATAGTTTAATTATAGTGCTTTTTGGTTGATGTGATTGGAAATTCTTTGAATCGCCAGTATCGTGGGCGTGGCTGCACAAATCTACAGAACGCATGTGGCGAGGACGAGAACTACAACGCTTCAACGGGGCATAAAGCAACAAAAAAACCAAGTAACAATGTAGATAATTTTTGATGGACGGAGCCGGAAGAGAAAAGTTTGAGATTTAATATTAATTTTTTAATCAACTTGCGGGAGAAATGAGGTAAGCAAGCAAGTTGACGATGTAAATAAAAATGGTTTGTTCGGTTCACAAGTAATCAAACACAAAAATTCAACATTATCATCTTTTAATTAGAAATTTTGAGTTCGAATCTTGAAAGAATTGAGAAATCTGTTTGGTCGACACTTTATTCTTTATGCGCTGATCATATGTAAACGAAGATTAGTCTAAAAGTGAATGATCTAGAGATATTTTTTTATAATTGAGACATCCTTAAAATATCTTGTTATTAAAAAAAATAAAATCAAACAGACAGGACAAGCAAATAAAGCAATGTTTGGTGAGGTTCACAATGTAAATAAAAAATGGTGGAAGTGGCACTGGCGGACCCTCCGGAGAGGGTGAGAAGTTGGAGGCAAAATATAGTCGTGTTCCCAAGTGAGAACTGATAATATAAAATATAATCCTTGTTCGGTTTGGTTTTAGACCAAGCCTTTGTATAGGTGGCTAACTGAAAGAAAGAAATACATACGACATTGGTTGGGTTGGGTTTCTCTTGATAGTTACTCCAGAATTCACATATCAGTAATAATATTTTGAAATACATACAACATTGCTTTTGTTGGATCGAATTCAGATATCAATCAATGGCGTCGCAAACAACAAAGTTGCTGTTTCGTCAGCTATTTGAGAAGGAGTCGTCTACCTACACTTACCTTCTGGCCCATGTCTGTCATCCCCAGAAACCCGCCATCGTAAGTCTGTTCCATTTTCTCTGCACTGCACTCAGTTGGGATCCGTGTTATTGATTCTATTAAATTACTTCAGTTGATTGATCCAGTTGACAAGACCGTGGACAGAGATCTTTCTCTTATCAAAGAACTAGGATTGAAGCTTATCTATGCCCTCAACACCCACGTACACGCTGATCACGTCACGGGAACGGCCCTCATCAAGGTTTTCTCTTTTTTGGAAAATTTTTTTTGCAGCAAAGCAAGGCCAAAATAACAAAAGGAATATCCGGCCCTCATCAAGGTTAATAATAAGTTTTGTTTAATGATATTGTTTCTTTGAAGACTAAGGATCCAGAGGTGAAATCTGTGATATCAAAAGCAAGTGGAGCCAAAGCTGATGTTCTTGTTCAACCCGGTGATAAATTGTATTTTGGCGATCTGTTCTTAGAGGTTCAATTTACTTGCTTCGCTTAAGTTATTGATCTTGCTTTAACTCTTAGCTTTCTGCCGATATGATCAAAAAAGAAATTATTTATTAATTTTGAGTCATAAAAAAGATATTATTTGTTAATTTTGAGTCATAGATTTTTCTTCGTTTTTCTCTTATTTCTTCTTTACATGTGATGGGTTGGAGATGCTTCATCTTTTTTCTTTTTTCCTTTTTCCAGCTCCTTCTATGGTTTCGTAATCACAAACCATCTAATTTAAGTTGATACAAACATCCGAGGTCCTGTTATCCTTTTACGAGGACTTAGAAGATGGTGAACTAAGTCCTCGTAAAAGGATAACATGACATTTCTATTCTCGCCAGCAAATTCTTGTCAAATTAATTAATGTTAAATGCATGTTGATTCCTCTAGTCAAGTACAGATCATATCAGGAACCAAATGCATGTGCTTTTACAGACTATTATGTACTAGTAACAGATATGGTACGCTGCATGATCGGTTAATGTAATAACGAAGCCACACAATTTGTTTTAAGGTTCGTGCAACGCCTGGCCATACACAAGGCTGTATTACCTATGTGACGGGTGATGGACTTGGTCAGCCTCAACCACGAGTGGCATTCACAGGAGATGCCCTATTGGTACGTGGGTGTGGGAGGACAGATTTCCAGGTATAATTTTTCTTGAAATTTTCTATCTTCTGATAGAATTGAAGTATTCACTGATTAAATTCGCTTATATATCGCATAGAAATCACCTATCTTCTTGATTTATATCTGCCCCAATGTCTCAGACTAATATTGTTCTTGCAGGGTGGAAGTTCTTCACAGCTTTACAAGTCTGTGCATTCACAGGTAAAGACATAATTTTGTTTTAACTAATTGGGAACAAAATTTCCAAATAGACAAAAGGTACTCTTTGATGCCTTTGTTTTTTCGTCTTATGAATTTTATTTATGTAAACCAGATTTTCACGTTACCTAAGGACACATTGATCTATCCAGCTCATGACTACAAAGGCTTTTCAGTAAGGATTTATAGGCCTCTTATTCTGCCAATTCTCCTTTTGACAGCTGCTAAATGTTTAGAAGTCTATACATTACAGGTAAGCACTGTGGAAGAGGAGATGCTATACAATCCTCGGCTAACGAAGGATGAGGTACAAGTTTTTCCTGCAAGAAAGATTAGATGAAAAACCCTTTTTGCTTTGCACTACTTGGAAACAAGCAAAGTCATGCCCATCTGTTGCTTCTGGATTTTTTAGTACTCTGAATTAGCAACCAAAGACAGAAATGAGCAGGACTTTGTTTTCTAGCATACAGAAGATCGGGTCGCTCCATCTATGGAAGCAGGTCTGCCAGCAGTTACTTGCAGAGCCTTCCATATAAAGCACCCTTGTTATAATGCTGGCGGATTTAACTAACTACTACAATTTATTTCATTTAACCAAAGTTAAGAGACCAATTTTGGGAAGTAGACTACTTATAGAACTTCTGTTTTGCACTCAACAAAAATACGTACTTTTTTATGTTCACCAGTCATTGATTTCAATCACTTCGAAACTGAAGTTTCTTTTTTGCTTTTTACAGGAAACGTTTAAAAACATCATGGAGAGTAAGTGCATATTAATTGTAATGCAGCTTCATGTTAGGTTTTTCAAGTTATAACTGATGTGTTATCTTACTGCAGGTCTTAATCTACCATATCCAAAAATGATGGATAAAGCAGTCCCTGCAAATTTGGTTTGCGGATATCAAGAGACGACTTCTGAAGCCTGTTAAACCGTTGTTTCAGCTACCTCTCCGGGTCTTCAACATGAAAACAGGGCTCCTGGCATCATCATTTACCTCGCCAGAACATGTTCCGACTATCCTTTGAGGTGTATGTTTAGTGCAATCTGTAAAATTTGGAATTTGAATAAGGATCATAATCAGACTGGTTCTGAGACAATTATGAAAATGATGTAAAATAAGTCACATCGAATGAATGAGATTTAATTGTCGGGTTGAAGCAACATTTGGAGGACAATAGGATTCCACTTGATACAATTTTGACTCGTATTTCCTAGTTGTGGATCATTAGCTGTTGGAGAGTTTGCAAGAGAATCACAAAAATAGTTAAATTGACAAGTTTGGAAGAGAAACATTAAAATTATAATTAGTAGGAAAAGTGACAAATGCACTGTAATTTGGGTTAAATTACAATAAAATTATAAATTTATTTAATTTTACAATATTAAGTAGAATTAGTAAAAGGGGTAACTGTGAATGAAGGGGATGAAGGTGACAACCCATGCAGTGGCGACTAGTTCAATAGGGTGGATAGGATTTTGCATGCTTTTGTTAGGGTTTGTAAAAAGAAAAAAACAATTTATTTGATTACAAGAATAAAGTATTATATGGTCAGAGCAATAGTCTTGAAATAGGAGAAAGAAACTTGTTTAGTTACAAGTGTTCCTTTGCTTCTTAAATTTAACTTAATTATTTTACATATCATTCACTTGTCACATAAATGTCATTTGCTGAATAGATGTCAGGTGTAGATTGCATGGTATTTTTGTAGGTAATTTGGTATGTGTTTAGTGATTAATTTGATTGTTTAGTGTGTGTTTAGGTGAAGAAATTGTGTTAGTTCATAAATATTTGTGTTTTAAGTATTTTTGGGTGAGAACATATTTTTGAGCTTCAATTATATATATATGAGGTGCCATGATGAGTTTGTTTGTAATGTCCCACTATCGCAGAGTACATACCGGTACATCTAGAAGACATTCCAGTGCATAACCTATAATAATGGTAAGCTATATTCAATCACAACATGGCATCATCATTCTATAATCTCTTATAGGGCATCATAATGAAAAACATCATATTTTAAAACCAAATTTCCTCCTTTCATTTCATATAAACTAAATATTTACACTGTATCTTTCAAACATCCACAATATGTACATGATCCAAACCAATTACAGAAACATGCTACATGAAAGAGGAAATTACACAAAAAGTCTATTTGATCTTTATAATCTCAACTAACTGACCTTTGAGTCATTTCTTCTTCTTCCTCCCAAAACTACAAGTCTACATTGCTTGTAGCGTCTCTCAGTAGCTAAAGTCGTCTTTCGGTCCTTAAAAGTTAACGATGTAATTTTGGTGAGTTTTGCGAACTCAATGAGGTAACCATCATCGATGGCTCACTCAATTCATGCAATACTTCATACATATAACATATATTTCACATCTTTGTATAAATGATCACATATCACATTCTCACTTAAGAATAGATAACTTTTGTATTTCAATCAATCAAACATACTTATTAAAATGCATATGAAATGCTTATGTGACTCTTTTCTAATTATTATATTATTGTGATCGAGTGCCTAAACTATCTCGTCTCTATTGTGAATATTGAGCTCATTTATACTGTCCCTTATTAGTTGGGGATACAGGGCTTATTTTACATAGTGAGCCTTTGGCTCTTTATCACATTTGGAGCTTTAAGTTCATTTTCGATGGTTACTTAGGTTACAACTCTCATTATCTGATCATGCATTCATGTTTAGAATGCATTTCTCATAATCAATCAATCATGTCAAGAAACATTTAGTTTATCACATTCACATACAAGTAGCATTTCAATATCACATTAATATATCAAATCTCGGACCTACATTGTTCAACATCAACATAATCAATCACATTCATCTTTTCACTCAAAAAATAATTTAAAACAGACAGTTAATTAAGAGAAACGTCTAGGTTACTCACAGATCGCTTTCGAAGCTAATGCCTGGAAGTTTTGACAACATCTGAATGTTGATGTTCCAGTTGCTCCTTTATATCACACAATAAACACATATCACAATTTGCATAATTATAAGGGTTTTTTATGCACATGTATGTATATGCAATATGCAGAATGCATGTTCATACCAAACTCACATATGAACCATGTTTATTTATGGTATATATGTAGCGCCCCCTTACCGTAGGGTATACACCGGGACGCCCGTAGGTCATACCGATACATAACCTACGATGAGGGTGCACTACGATTCGATCATTTCTATAAACCTCATGGCATCAATATAATAAAGC
>JANITW010000004.1:41532212-41545652 GCA_027564335.1 Erythroxylum williamsii | reverse complement strand
CACATATAGGTTGAGAAACCAACTAGGTTACTCACCTCAGAACTTCCGAGCTACTGCCGGGAAGTCTCGCCTACGTCAGACGATCGGCGATCCACTTGAGCCTCTACAATAATCATAATGTCCAAATATTACTAATTGTACAATTTCAATAATCAAGGATGCATATGTATCGAATGATTTACGTACTATATATATTATGACATTTCCGACCTTACACCCGAATTATCTTAATTCCGCGTTTTCACTCTAACCCGTAGCAAGTCCTAATACCATAATTCAATTGACTAGGTTCTAATTTCTCTCAAGTCAAATTCCAATACATAGGGATTATCCTTAAATCAAAATCAAATTCACTATTCAATCACCATCCGATTTCGATAATCACCGAATTAAATTCTGAACTTCTATTCTTATAAATTCACAATTCTTAATTCTCTAAATTGCCCTCAATCAAAAACCAATTCAAATTAAATCCCAAAATTCTCCAATTCACAAACCTCAAAAATCCAATTTTCGGAAATTAAGCTTCCTCGCCGCGACGTATGCCCTCCTCGCCGAGGCGTAATTTTTTGCATACGTCGCGACGTACGCCCTCGCTCGTCGTGACGTGAGAAGGATAGGCGCTCGCCGCGGCATGCGCATCTGTTCGCCGCGGCGTGCGACAGGATTCGGCTCGTCGCGGCATAAAATTAATTTATACGTTGCGACGTACAAGAAAAGGGGGCTCGCCGCGGCGTGTTCATCACACATCGCGACGTGCGAACCCAGAATTGCTTCCGAAACCCAGAAATTTCTCAGATTTTCTGGTATAAATCGATCCAAATCCATTCTAAACACTCCAAACCATTTTCCTATAATAAATACCATTCATTCCTAACCTTAAATCCACCAAATAATCATTATTTCTCAAATACCCAAATCAAAATCAACATTTTCCCTAAAACCTATATCATCCGAAAACTTCTAAATTCTCAAACAATATATACCTTAATTCAATGCTCAAATCAAACTATTTAAAACATAAACAAGTAGGAACTTACTTGATTAATCTTCTAATCCTTCCAAATCACCAAGAAAATCCAAGTCTCAAGCTAACCCACATCCACGGCAACACTCAAACCAAACCCATCTTCCTCTTCTTCAACACCAAGACAAACAAATTGATTCAAGGCAAAGGAAAGGAACAAATGGCAAGAAGGAATCAAGAAGAAATCACGATGAAGGAAGGAGCAAATTTCAAGTTTTCTTCCACAGGAAAGCAAGCATCGTGATTGGCAATTTTCAAAGGAGGAAGTTTATAAACCTAAGGGACTTAAGGCTTGTTTGGCAATTTTAGTTGCCACAAGACCAATCCGAACAACCTCGATCCAATTTCTAATTCTAATTTCTCCCGAATTCCAATAACTATGAATAATAACCCCTAAAATCATAACTCCAATTATTTCCTGCCAATTTTCAATCAATCTCGGAACCGGAATTCAATTAATCAGTCATTATGTAAATTTTCCAGTCTGAACCTATTGCTCCAAAAATTTCAGAAAAATTCCTATAAATCCCCAAAAATATAAATTGCATAATCCTACACTCCAATTTCATAATTCAAATCTCTAAAATTCAATTTGACTCTCCAATTCACTAATCAAAGCACAATTAACCTTAAAATCACAAAATCTCCGATTTTCATAATCAGGTCGGAAATCTATCATACATGCATGTACATACATATGCTAGTGCAATAATAATCATTTATCACTAATATAGAGGCTATGAATGCATATGCAAATCAAATTATAAATGCACCCAGTCTGAATTCATCTAAATTACCGATATGCCCTTCATATCGGTAACGGGATGTTACAATATACCTCAATAAAAATCATTAGAATCCTAATTCATAACTCATTTGAACAAATCCAGATTTGTTCCTGAAGCACATGTCAATCTTCAATGAAATGAAGTAATTTGGAAACACTTTCTATTTGAGAATTATACTCCTATCTCTTAAGTTTCTAATGACACCAAGATCATTCAATTTGATTTAATATTGTGAAAGTTATACTTCAAATATTTTCGGACTATTTTTATTCTAAAATAGTACCCTATACTTAACTTCCACCTTGAAATTGAAACTCTTAGAGTCTGATTTAGAATTTTATTTCTTCATAAACTTTGTAGCCCTATGTCTCTAATTTACTCCAAATAAAAAATGATTTCATTTGGATAACTACAGAACAATATATTCCTAAAGTACCAAAACATGTTTAGTGTAGTGAAAAGTTCGCCGTGGATAAGCCGGAAGTTCACCGCGACGAACTCCTTCTGAGAGGAATTCTTGCAAAAATCTCACAAGTTCACCACAGGGAAACCAAGAGTTGGCTGCAACAAACTTTACATGAGAGGAATCCTAGCCAAATCTTTCTAGTTCTCAGTAGCGAACTTTCACATAAGCATATCGAATTTTTCAACTTTATGAAAGATTTTGAGACTTTTTGAAACATAATTTAAATTCAATGTCTTCATGAAAAATGGAGCCATATATCTCTAGTTTAATCCAAATTAAGAATTATCTCATTTAGATAACTAGAGAAAAAGTTATAGCTAAAACACAAAAGCATACTCAATGAAATATTTTCCAGTCAATCATCTTCCAATTTTCCAGATTTTACACCCAACATAACTTATACAAAGATCTCCCTTTTCTACTTCATTTACTACTCATTCTCAACTACATTTCATCTCAATATCATTCACCAATAAAGCATGATTTAAATTTGATCATTAACCCAAAAATAGGACATGTTCATGTACCTATTCACTAACAATCAATTACATCTCATCATTCATAAATTCTTATTCTTTTTTCATAACATATCTCTTTGCTAAGTTCATTATTTCAAGTTGATAACCACTTCATGTATACCTCAATTTTTGCTCAACATCATCTATACGTAAATCAAAATTCCGTGCTTGACCATAAACACCCAAAATAGAATACAAACATATACATTCACCCACCAATTTTTTGCACTGATTTCTGACCCCATTATGAAGGTCATTCAACCTCAAAACATCTCTATAACAATTCATAACTTATTACTCATCAAGCACATACAAAGGCAAGACATTTACTTAAACTTTGCATCACTCATGTTCATCACACATAAAACATCATTTCATGTCATTTAACCTCTAACTATCATCATAAATGCTTAATTTATGTTTCATATAGTTTAAAAATATATAATAATTAATATAATGTGCTTTGCATATTGTTTAATATACTTTAAATAATATTTGTATGCATAAAAAAATTATTACAAAATAAAATATAGTTAAAATTAAAATTATTTTTTATTTTTATGTTGCCAAACAGTCTACTGCATAAAGCTCTTTCAAAAAAGCTCTTTTTTATATGACAGCCAAACAATCAACTGGCTTCTTAGAAAAGTTTTTCTCATAAAAGATCTACAGGAAAAAAAAACTCTACTAACAAAAGCTATACTAGTATAAGCTCAACCAAACAGAGGCTAAATTGGATGTTAAACCAAGAATAATTAGACAAATTTTGTTGTTACAAGAATTGATTTGGAGATCAAGGATAAAAAGAGAACTGAAAACCTAATAGCAGGCCATCTATAACATTTTGAGATAGCAAATTTGGAGAAGCTTGGAGAAGATGATATTAATGATGCATATCTAGAAGAGCGACCTTACAATCTTGAAGAGGTAAGTGAGCCTAAAATTTCATAGTTTGCTAACTTTGCAAATTATTTGGCTAGTCGATTCTTCCTAAAGAGCTTTCTTATCAATAAAAGAAGAAATTCTTTTATGATTTAAAGGATGATTTTGGGAGAATCCCTATTTGTTTAACATTTATGTATATTAGAATGTTAGAATATGTGTTCTCCAATTAAAATGATGGAAGATTTTAGAGCATTGACATATTGGTATAGCCAGAGGACATTTCCATACAAATAGGACCGTTGAGAAAGTTTTTGACTCAAGTTTTTATTGGCCCACACTATTAAAAGATGCCCAAAGGTATGTACAACTGTGTGATAATTGCCAACAAGTATGATATATTTCTCACTTAGATGAAATGCCTTAAAATTATACTTTAATTTATAAAGCATTTGATGTTTGAGGCTTAATTTTGTCTCCATTTTCTATTTCTAATGGAAATAAATATATCCTAGTTATTATGGATTATGTATCTAAATGGATTGAAGCTTATGAGTTACCTACAAATGATGTTGGTATTGTAGTTAAGTTTCTTACAAAGTTAATATCATGATTTGGCATATGCTAGACACATTTGACAAGTCAAACGTGATTCCTTTTTTGTCATTTTCACTTATTAGGGGTTTCAAACACTCACTACCCTCTATTTCCTTTGCCTTCGACACTAGCAGCACTAGTACTCCTCTAAGTGGTGCTTCTCTCAAACTCGTCTTCTTTATGTGATTACTCTTCCAAAGTGAATTTCACCTTTGCCAGTGGTGTCAATGGTGAAAGAATCGTCTTTTAATGGTAGTGGGAAGCCTCTTCCATCAATCTATTCATGTATAACAAACCCATAAACACGGAAACACATATTTCAACTCATTCTCATAAACCTTAATCCAAGTATTCCAAGAACCTATATTAGGGGACATGTAGAAATTCAACCTTGGCTTATGTATAAATTGTGGCTTTCAAGCACTGAAGTTTTTTAGAAAGAATTAATATATAAGGCAAAATAATCCAATTTTAAAAAAAAGACAAAAGGGAAGTGTGCATGTTATTTCCAAAAACATTTTTAAAAAAACTATTATATAAACAAAGAAAACATCTAGGAGGCATACGTATTGAATTTTCTAGAAAGCAAAAATTAAATAGGGGATCCCCAAACTCCATGTTTAGTGAAATTTTTACTAAAATGTTGTTGTGAAAAATAAATAGGGGAGGCATGCATCTTTCATCTTGTAATTCCTAAAAAATTAAACAATACTAATTATGCCATGAGCTATATTTCGCAATTCATTAAAAACAAGTTATTAAGTCTTAATATTATCAAATTAATAACAATTAAACAACTTTAATCAAGTTAAACAGTTAAAAGAGGCTCTGATACTGTTGTTAAAAAACTAATTATGATCCAATCATGGTTAAAATAGAAAAATAAATTTCATAATTTATTGATTAAATCTCACTATTGAATAACTTGAAAAATATAAATTATACATAAGTAATTGAATCGTACTTGATTCATACTTTTGCAAAAAAAAAAATTTAAGATGTCAATCACAAGTTATCCATGTGCCTAGCCTCTAATAGTATCCATAAAGAACTAAACATTTGAGAGTAAATGGTAAGAGTAATAACTCTTGTGTTCCTTTCTTTTATTTATAGAGAGATAAAAGAGTTTCTTTCTTTTTAAAATTAAATATTCTAATTATAATTAAAGATTAACTCTAATTATAAATATAATTTAATTGTAATAAAATTAAAAATCTCATATTTGATTATTCAAATTTCTCAATCACAATTAAGTCCAACTTAATTTAAATTTAAGTTTAGTTTTTAACTACTCTTTTATGTGTTACCCATTAAGTTCCTAATGCATTGGAAATGATTATAAATTATAATTAGATTTAGATAAATTTAAACTCCTTTTAATTTATCATTAATTTTCTAATTAAATAATTTATAATCATACTTTTAATTTGTCTTTAATTTTCTAATTAAAAATTTGTAATCATAAATCAAAATTGATATTTAGCAAAATGTCATAATAATTCAAATATTAAGAATATCAAAACGATTTAACTTAATCTATCTATCAGTATATTGTATAATTTAATCATTTCGTCATCCAATGTTTTAATTAGACATAGAGTATAAAACCGGCAACTACTCTTTAAAATCTATTTATATTCATTCTTGTTAATAAGTAATTGATTTATAATTGATATTTGAAAAAACATTTCAAATGTCAATTCACTCTTAATAAAGAATTGCTCATATTATTATTAATTAAAAAAGGATAATTATTTTAGAGTTATAAATCCTTTATTGACTTATTAAACAATAATTCACAGTATATCTAAATACTAACTATTAAGCTACCTTATATAAAGTAAACCATAGGTAGTATTAAAATATAATAATTCATTTCCACATAATATACTTTAGTATTTTCAAGTCTAAGGATTAATTATACAACTATCATATGAGAAAATCCACAAAAATATAAGTAATAGTCATCTTTATGGCGTCTAAATCTATTCAAAACTCTAATGGAAGAAGTAAATTGGCATAAGATAGTGTGGAACCAGGATGTTTGGACCTAAAGCTAGCTTCATACTATGGCTAGTACTATAAACAAATAACCCAATAAAACCAAAGTTAAAGGAGTGGAGCTAAACCAATTCTGCATATTCTGTAAGCAAAAATCAAAAACAGTGCACCATTTAGTTTTTACCTGTGTGGTTATTAAAGAGATGTAGAGTTGTGCCAATAGCTAGAATAATCTTAGGTGCTTACGAGTAGTTTGGAAGACATAATGGCATGGAACAATATATGCAGGTTCCCACTTCCTCACACAAGACTCTTTGCAATTACCTTGAGCAGCTCCATATATATTGTTTGGTATGATAAAAATAGTAGAAGTTTTTAGGAGAAAGAGAAGCAAGGAGTAGATGACTACATAAGTAAAAGAAGAATTAGAGAATGGTTATAGGCGTCAACAAATGCGAAGAGTTAAGTATTAAACAATGAAGTAACTGCATTATGGAATGTATGAAGCATAAATGAAGGAAGTACACACTTACTAGTTAGGGAGAATGCAAGGTTGATATGTAACTATGCCTTGAATATTGCTTCTAGTCATAAGCTAGGTTATTTTGTTGTTTTACAGAAGTTAGTGGCAATATGCAATGTGTATGATGACAAAAGGTTTTTAAGGCCGACTTTGAGAATGTTTCGATTATGACCATAATTTTTGTGATAATCTCTTAAATTTTATTAAGCTAATAAGATGATGTCTTCTATTCTCCTCCCTTTTATAAAAAAATATATTGATTTTAGCTAATGATTTGGTTTAGAGTAGGCTTCAATAAATTGGCAAGAAGTTTTATAGTCACTTTATATACTATATTACAATATAAAATGGATCTGAAGTATGTAAAGTTTGAGGAATTTTAGAATTTAGATATAAAGATCATGAAGGTGGAATTGATTTCCTTCAACAGTTTGCTTGAAAAACATCTTGAATTGCTAATGTTAAGCAATCTCCAATCAAGGACTAGATTTTCCTATGAAAGTGTCCACTAAAACCATCTAGTCCAACTTTTGAAGGAATTAAGTGTGAAAACGACTTGTTGGGGGAACCTGGCCATCTAGAAGGGATGTGATTTGGTTCATATATGTATTTGCTAAAAGAGAGTCAACGAAAATTTATCTATTATTATTAAAAAAATTTAAGCCAATTAATTCTTGAAGATTGCTTGTAAAAAGACTCCTAATTCAAGAAATATTTGAGAAAAACTTAAAGTTTTATTCCTCTTTGAGGGTTTCATTGGAAGGGTGAAAGAGAAGTTTTGATTGAATGGTAGAAAGTTAAGATCTATGAAGATTGACCCTATTATTAATGTTTTCAACTATCCTTATTAAGTGCTTTTATCTTATTTAGCATTTTTTATATGGATGAACTGATATAAGGAGTGGGTAACTGAAGTAATCTGAGGAGTGGGTAACTGAATAGTTAAAGGAATTAAAGTTCAGAATAAGCAAGATGTGACAGTTGTATGTTTGAGAGACATTATTCATAATGGGCCAATTACCAAAAATGTTGGAGAAAAATTTGTTGAAATGGTTATGTTCTTTGGTCCCTATTAGATCAACAAAAGAGCGCCTTAAGAATTTAAGGCGATTCCTCATATTTAACTATTTGGAGAGCTAATTAAGTCTTCTAAACATTCCAAGTAAAAATTGAAATTACTAGGGAGTTGGGCTAATATGGTTACTTAGATTTTATTCTACATATCTTTCTATTTTTCTTCTTGCCTTTACCTAGAGAGTTAGAATCTAAAAGTTCCATAAAATTCTAGGTTAGAGTTTGGTGCATTATAAGGATTAAAGGTGTCATTACATATTGAATTATTCGAAATGCGTGGTAAAGAAATGAAAAGAGATAGAAAGGAGTAACCCTTACTAGGAGAGCTTCTAAGAGGGGAAGGAATGACTTGAGGGTAAGGAGTTACCCTTACCGCTGCTTGATTGGTGTCCTGTTAAGTTCGGGGTTTAGTGTCTGGTCAGGGGTTGGTGCTGGTGCTAGAAGATCCAAAGCTTCTTGGAGATGTGCTTGGCAAATCTTTGTTGATGGGGGGCATATCTATTGCAAAAATCAATTCCTAATAAGATCTTGTTTTGAATTTCTTGTTTGTAGGTATCCATGTTGTTTCACCTTCTATTTTGGAGTCATAAGGTCTCTAGGACCAATATGCAAAAATCTAGGAGGATTTTTCCTAATTCCACTTTAATGCAAACTCAAGTGAAACTAACTCTTTGCATCTTTACATCATGGCCATCATTGTATCTAACATAATAGTTTTCTAATTGAGTTTGCTGGATAAGTTTGTCTTTCAGTACTCAATACTCCAAAAAGATTATCAAACTTTACCTAGATTGGGACAATATTGATTTCTTCTAAGTTGAGTGAAAATCCTTATTGTCACTTTCAGATTAAATTAGCATTCCACTAATGTGCCAAGGGTGACTAGGGCTTGTTTGAGGCCTTCCAAGGAGGTAAATTTGAAGAGAAAGACATCATTATTTGGGACTAGCACTTCTTACAATATCTACTTGCTCCATTTAGTATTCACAACTTTATAGACAACCAAATAAGTTATTCTTTTGTTAAAGAAAAATGTTATGAGAAAATTTATAAATTTTAAGACTCTTGGTGTTACTATAAAGTTAACTATTTATTTCTCTTTAAAGGAACGAGGGAAGAGTCCTAGTGGGATTGTTCCTTCTGCAAAGGTGAAGTCACTAAGGTCAAAGTTCCTAGTATGCTTCTCCCGAAAAGGGGGAACACTAGAGAGGGGTCTAGAGGAGATTAAGTCAATGAAGGAAGAGCAGAGTGGTATAGTGAAATGTCTAGAAATGGAAGACAGTGGTTAAGAAGTGTAAGAGAGGTGTTTGAAAATGGAAGAAACCACTAAAGACTCAAAGGTCAACTTTGGGATTGGGTTATGGTTTTGGATATGGTTAAAGAAGAATTTGTACAAGGGGTTAAGAGTTTAAAGGCTATATAGATTTGATGTTTGCAAATTTAAAGGGGTTAGGGTTAGCAGTTGATTGGATGATGATAGGAGAGAAAAGAGGAGGATGGAGGTTTGGAATAGGGAGGAAGCCAGCGGTCAGGACAAACTCCTTCAAATTTGAACGAGTTGCTAATCTAACACGATGGACAAAATCCTACACACAACCTTTTCCATTAGTAAGATGAAATTCAAACAGTAACATCTCAAACCAATAAAGAAAAAGACTAAATGTATGAACAAAACAAAACACGTAAATGGACCAAACTCAATGAACACAAACAAACGAAAGAAAAACAAGATAACAAATGCTACATGAAAACAAAGACTTAAAGCCTAAGAGACACAACTAAAAGTACTCTAAAATTCCGAGGAAAGAGAGACAGAACTAGAGGAGAAAAGAGAAGTAACAATTTTTACTATTTTAAATTTTAGTGATTGTTATATTACAAAAAAATAGAATATAATAAGATTTAATATAATCAATATATTATTAATAAAATTTCGATTAATGCAAAATAATAGTTACTGTGAAGGGATTCAGAATCTCACCCTGCAATTTCCCCAAGACACGTTCAATTTATCTTCTGACAGCGGGGGAAATGCAATCTGGAAATTACTTGGAATCTGCAATTGTTACCAGTAATCCCCACAAGAACAAATCCCATCATGAAAATGGTGAAAGCGGCGTACGTCCCTGATAACAATTTCACGTTGGGAAATCTTTGAGATAATCTTGGCAAAAATATGGCAATCTCCACAAACACGAAGATTCTTCGTTATTCTGATTGGAATATTGGGTTTGGTATTCAGAATAGCAAAAACAATAGCGAGCTTCTCACTATGGACTGCCAAATGGCATTCCTTATCCTCCTCTTCTACATCATGAAGGGCAGAATCGGTCTGAGGCGTATATCCAAACTCTTTCATTTTTCCAACCAGTACATCTAATTCTTTGTAGATCTCTCTTGATTGCAGATGTGACCTATCACCTGCAAGAAAGGTGTAAACACGATGATTGAGTTCAACATTGCTGATACCAGGAACCTTTTTTATCCCCTTTTTCTTCATGATTGATCTCACGTTAGTAACATCTTGCCATCTTCCAGCCTTGGCATAAATGTTAGACAACAGGACATAGTAACCTGACTGTTCTGGAGCCAATTGGAACAGATGATCAGCAGCCACAAGTCCAATGTCCATGCTAGAATGAACCCTACAAGCACTCAACAAAGCACCCCAGATCCTTTCATTAGGCTCCATAGGCATCTTTCTGATAAAACCGATTGCCTCATCTAATCGCCCGGCACGTCCTAATAGATCTACCATGCAAGCACAGTGTTCTAAGCTAGGAACTATGCCATAGTCGGACATCAAGCTAAAGCAGAATCGTCCCTCATCCAATAATCCTGCATGGCTGCAAGCAGCTAAGACAGAAACAAAAGCAATATGATCTGGACTCAAGCCAGAACTTCGCATTTCAGCAAAAAGTGCCACAGCATTGTCTCCTTGGCCGCTCATACCATAGGCAGATATGATACAAGTCCACGAAATAACATCCCTAGATAGCATCTGATCAAACACCGCTCTGGCATCCGCTAAGCATCCACACCTTGCATACATATCGATTAGTGCATTCTCCAAGAGTAAATTTGGTTGAAGCTTCTTCCTTTTAACATACTCATGTATTCGCCTTCCTAGCAACACGGCTGAAAGATCCCCACAAGCTGGAAGAATGCTCGTAATTGTAACAGCATTTGGTTCAACTCCATGAACTTCCATTTGTTTATACAATTCGATTGCCTCGTTAGGCATGGCATTCTTCACGTATACTGTTATCATCACATTCCAGGAAATCAAATCTTTTTTGCGGAGCTCGACGAACAAGCCCTTAATATACAGAATATTCTCAGAGGAGGTATTCATCACTGCCGGCAAGAGGCTAGCCATTGTAGAAGCATCAGGTTGTAATTTTAGAGCTTCCATTTTTCTACAAAGCACCAAAGCATCATTAAAACATTTATTTTGTGCGTATACAGCAACCATTGAGTTCCAAGAAACCAAATCTTTTCGTGGCATCTCATCAAGAACTTGCCGAGCCTCCACCAAACGTTTACACTTGCCGTACGTAGCAACTAGAGCATTTCCAACGAATGGATAAGAGCAAAGCCCAACTCTAGCAATAGCTCCATGAATTTGCATACCGAGCCACAGATTGGTAGACCCAGAACAAGCTTTTAAGATGCAAGGGTATGTATAGTGATCAGGGTTAACTCCTTGGCTTAACATGGTTTTGTAAACAAGTAAAGCATTTGGGTATAAACGGTTGTTGACGTAACTTCTAATCATTACGTTAAAGATCACAACATTCCTTTGGTCAATTTCATCAAACACGTGGTGTGTAAAGCTGGGCTCTCCACAAACAGAATAGCATATCATTAACTTGATGGATAGAGAAGTGCTTGGGCGCAGACTTGGGTCACGTAAAATCTTGCAATGCAGCTTTTTAAGCGTTTCGATATGTGGGTATCGGTCCAGAAGCCTAGCACACAAGTCTTCTGCATGAGTTGTGAACCCCTCATAGATTGGTGAGGAACATAGCGGCCGTTTAGCAGTCGACAAGTAGCGAGGAAGAGGAGTTGCGACTTTCATTTATTGGTGGGGAGATGACGATGTGGCAAGTTGGCTAAGGAAGCAGCAACTCCATAAATACTTAGATGATTCTTCTTCTTCTGCTGAAAAGCTGGTTAATATCCGTACTATTTGATCCTAAAAAATAGATATAAAAGCTAAAAAATAGAATTTAAATAGATGTAGATATGAATTTAGATATGGGTCTAGTAATAACCCGAATCGATAGATAGCCACACCCAATCTGTTTTTATTAATTTTTTTTTTTCAATACATATATATAATTTACTAATTACTGGCCAGCATATTAATTGGTAAAAGAAACGTATGAATTTCATGACCATGCAATCAAAGGGTATGTCATATACTCATATGTGTACTACTAACGTAAAATGGACTGAGACTGGCGTAATTGCGTAAACGTTCCATTGTTCCAAAATACAAGGTAATGGACTGAGTCTGACATTCCAAAATAGGTAATTGAATCGACTGTGATGTTCCAAAACCTAACAAAAAAAGGGAACTACGTAGTAGTCGATCCAAGTTCCTTCAACAGCAACCTCGCAAACGTTTTTCGCTGGCGCCGTCTCAAACTCTTCAAGTCGTGACACGCACCAAGCATAACTCGCAAGTCGCAAGACTATTTCTGCTGAGGTAAAATACAGGTTCTTTATTTTACAAGTCGCAATACAACTTGCAAGTCACAATACAACTCGCAAGTAGCAAGCACAACTCGTCAGTTAAAAATTAAAATACAAGTTCTTTGTGTTGTTTCTGCTGAAGTGCTGAGGTAAATCCAATTCTATTTATTATTTCTAACGTCATCAACCACCTACACTTATTTAAATTTAGCTAACATCTACACTTGTTTAAATCCAGCTAATTCCATTGGATTGTTCCGTGACTGTATGTCGTTTGCTTATCAAAAATCCAGCTAATTTCGTGACTGTGAGTGTTAGTGCGGAATCGATAGAAGGAGTTGAGAATCTCTCTAGTCCACCTCATGAAGAAGAGGAGATTGCAGCTATGGAATTTCGTGACCATGGTGCAACTAAAAGCAAGAAGCGTACTTCTCTTGTGTGGCTAGAGTTTGATTTGGTGACTGTGAAAGGTGTTGATAAGGCTGAATGTAAATATTGCAAAGGGAAGCTTTTTGCTAAAGGTACGAACGAGACTTCACATCTGCGTGAGCATTTGAACAAGTATTGTCCAAAGAGACATTTAAGACTTGTTGGAGGCCAGAAAACATTATTAATTGGAAGTGGGACTAAGTTTGATGAGAAAAAAACATTACAAGCCTACAAATTTAGCCAGAAGTTCTCAAGAAGGTAGCTAGTTAATATGATTATAATGCACGAGTATCCTTTGTCTAAGGTTGATTACATCAGTTTCAAAAGATTTGTAGCGAGTTTAAGCAACGAATTTAGGATGATATCTCGTAATACATTGAGAAATGATATCCTAAAAATATTTCTAAGTGAAAAATCAAACTTGAAAAAAATGT